>CAUYON010014698.1:0-36512 GCA_963573935.1 Arctocebus calabarensis | reverse complement strand
AGAATCAACATTGTTAAAATGTCTATACTTCCCAAAGCAATCTACCTATTTAATGTCATCCCTATTAAGATATCAACATCGTACTTTCAAGATTTGGAAAAAATGATTCTGTGTTTTATATGGAACCAGAAAAAAACCTGCATAGCTAAGGCAGTTCTTAGTAATAAAAACAAAGCTGGGGGCATCACCATACCAAACTTTAGGCTGTACTACAAAGCCATAGTGGTCAAGATGGCATGGTACTGGCACAAAAATAGAGACATAGACATTTGGAATCTAATAGAAAACCAAGAGATGAAACTAACATCTTACAACCATCTAATCTTTGATAAACCAATCAAGAACTTACCTTGGGGTAAAGACCCTTATTCAACAAATAGTACTGGGAGAACTGGATATCCACATGTAAAAGACTGAAACTGGACCCTCACCTTTCTCCACTCAAAAAAATTGATTCAAGTTGGATAAAAGACTTAAATTTAAGGCATGACACAACAAAAATCCTGAAAGAAAGCATAGGAAAAACACTGGAAGATATTGGCCTGGGGAAAGACTTCAAGAAGAAGACTGCCATGGCAATTGCAACAACAACAAAAATAAACTAATGGGACTTAATTAAGCTCAAAAGCTTCTGTACAGCTAAAGAGACAACAACCAAAGCAAATAGACAACCTACCCAATGGAAAAGGATATTTGCATATTTTGAATCAGACAAAAGCTTCATAACTAGGATCTATAGAGAACTCAAATTAATCCACATGAAAAAGCCAACAATCCCATATACCAGTGGGCAAGAGAAATAAATAGAACCTTCTCTAAAGAAGACAGACAAATGGCTAACAACTATATGAAAAAATGCTCATCATCCCTAATGGTTAGAGAAATGCAAATCAAAACCACCCTGAGATACCATCTAACTCCAGTGAGAATGGCCCACATCACAAAATCTCAAAACTGCAGATGCTGGCGTGGATGTGGAGAGAAGGGAACACTTTTACACTGCAGGTGGGACTGTGAACTGATACAACCTTTTTGGAAGGAAGTATGAAGAACTCTCAAAGAACTCAAGCTAGACCTCCCATTTGATCCCACAATCCCATTACTGGACATCTACCCAGAAGGAAAAAAAATCCTTTTATCATAAGGACACCTGCACTAGGCTGTTTATTGCAGCTCAATTTACAATTGCCAAAATGTGGAAACAGGCAAAATGCCCACCAACCCAGGAATGAATTAACAAGCTGTGGTATATGTACACTATGGAATACTATTCAGCCATTAAAAAAATGGAGACTTTATAGCCTTTGTATTAACCTGGATGCAAGTGGAACACATTATTCTTAGTAAAGCATCACAAGAATGGAGAATCATGAATCCCACATACTCTATTTTGATATGAGGACAATTAATGACAATTAATGGCACAGTGGGGGTGAGGGAAGGGGAGAGTAGAGAGAGAAAGAATAAGGGAGGGCTGGGGAAAGGAAGAACAAAGAGAGGGAATGAGCGAGGGGGGTTGGGTCTTGGTGTGTGCCACACCTTTTGGGGGCAAAACACGATTGTAAGAGGGACTTTACCCAACAAATGCAATCAGTGTAACATGGTTTCTTGTACCCTCAATGAATCCCCAACAATAAAAAAAATTAAAATAAAATAATAGTTGTGATCCTTGCCTTCATCCATTTTCAATGGGGAAAAACAAAAATATAATTTATTTACAATTAAATGGCACTATATGAAGTAATATTAAGTATTAATAGCCATCATCATAGCTGTTACTGTTAGAATTACTAGACATCCTTTGTGGTTTTTGTGTTTTTTTTTTTTTTTGCAGCTTTTCTCCATCTGATTTCCAGCCAGAGGTATTTGAGTCTTAAACTAGAGGCAGCCAGTTTGATGGGAGTAAGACCAAACCACCTTTCGGTCCCCATGTAGTTGAAATATGATTTTTTTTTCCAACCTAAGATTTGGCAGTTCTAAATAGGTTGTGGTAGGTGCTGTTGAGTAAAAAGTCGGATGCAGTTTTTCCCCTCTGGAAATGTCCAGGAGGAATCATCACTTACTGAGCAGGGTCCAGTTGTCTGGGATGTCTTCCCTCGTCACTTGGGGATCCTTCCCTCACCGGCCACTCCCAGAGCTCCCTGCTTCCTCTGTCCTGTCTCTGACTCTTCCCAGATGGGCTTTGTCTCCAGTTCTCTTCTGGAGACCAGAATCTGTATTTTAATTATCTGTGAATCTTCCACATCTTTTCCTACTCTTCTTGTGATTCATTTTAATCTCTGATATATCCTTCCTTTTAACTGCTCATCACTTGCTGAATTTAGCAAAAAAAAAAAAAAAACTGTCCAGCAAAATAATGGAGAAGCCTGAGTGTCTCCATCCCTCAAGTAGGATAGCAACACTTCATCAAAATGTTATAATAATAGCAATTATAAATATAATTCAACGACACTTATTGAAAATGTACAATATCCTAGGCATTATACTATGTGCTTTGCAAACATGACTTCATTTCATCTTCCTGGCAACTTGATGAGACAGCTACTGCTACCTCTCATTTGGAGAGAAGGAAGCCAATAGCACAGAATGAAGTAATTCACCCAAGGAATAGAGTAGTTTGCCCAGGTCTGTAGATTATGATGGAGCCAGAATCCTGGCCAAAGGTCATCCCACCTCAGTCTTTATAACACACTTCTGCCTTTTGTCCCACCAACCCAACGTTTCAAAATTTATTTTGGGCTCGGCACCTGTGGCTCAACGGGCGAAGGCGCCGGCCACATACACCTGAGCTGGCGGGTTCGAATCAAAATTTATTTTGGAATGTCAAACTCCTTGTATACAACTCTTATTGCCAATGTTGAGATTTTGATTTGTGAATTTGCATGCACATTTAATTAACCTCTCCCATTTTTGAACCAAACTTGTTTGTAATACGACATATGTATTTAAAGTAATGAAACTGAGTTCATAAATATTTCATTTCTTCAAATTGCACCAAGGACAAGTTTGCTTCCTGATAGCAGAGACGAATTATCCATTAAGTGCAAGCAGGCAATGTTTATACCCCACAAAACACTTAACATACCCATGAAAATGTTTTCATTTCTTTTAAAATAAGAAGAAAAAAAGAACATTTAGGTCAAAGGAAATACCATGACATATAACAATAACACATTTGTCTGTATACCAACAAAGCCATATAACTTATTTATGTATGTATGCATTCATCTAATGGAAGAAAGGGCCCACAAAGGCAAAAAATCCCCAGGGCCCTGAAGGTCTTAAGGTGGCCCAACCTGTTACCTGTTTATGATTTATTGGATTGATCTGTACTGCTGATACAATTTCTTCTTCTTCTTCTTCTTCTTTTTTTTTTTTTTTTTTGAGACAGAGTCTCACTTTGCCACCCTTGATAGAGTACCATGGCATCATAGCTCACAGCAACCTCAAACTCTTGGGCTTAAGCAATTCTCTCGCCTCAGCCCCCAGAGTAGCTGGGACTACAGGCACCCACTACAACGCCCGGCTGTGTTTTAGAGATGGGGTCTCACTCTGGCTCAGACTGGTCTTGAACCCATGAGCTCAGGCAATTCATCTGCCTCGGCCTCCTGGAGTGCTAGCATTACAGGTGTGATGCTGATACAATCTCTCACCACACCCTTGTTCATTGCCCCCATGGTCACATGGCTGCTGCTTAGTGACTTCTAGCTCTGTCCCAGGAATTTCAAGTATAACAGGGATGTCTGGCTGGTGTTAGAGAAGTGGCTTCCATCTCCCCTTCAGTGCAAGAGGCAACATGACTGTCCTTGGGCATCTGCAACACCTGCCCAACAAGGGTTTCCTGGACACAAACTGTCTAGCCATAAGAAAATAGTCTACAAAAGGATTTCATGGAAAGGAAGTTAAAAATGGCAGGAAAAACTATCTTAGCTGCTTAGCAGGGGTGATCTTAAATCTAAGATTCTAAGAAATGCCCCTGTCACCACCAATAATAATGACAGTTCTAGGTAGCCTGGTAGCCACAGCCATAGAAATGAAAACTGACCCCAAATTCAGCCTTCTATGTCTCATTTCTTCCCCTTCTTCATACTCATAATCTTGAGCTCATTTTTAGGAAGTGCAGATTCCAAATGTCAATCCAAAATACTTAACAAAGCTTGCAGCAAGACTTGTGTTAGAGTGAGGCCCCAGGGCCAGGGTAAGTGAGTCTCCACTCCAGCCCGGCTGGGGACTCACTGAGACCTGTGGGCTTTAATTTTTGTTACATTTGAACTTTACTGACCTTTATCCCCAAGTCTGGCCTGTGAGTAATGAACATGAAGCCTTCCTTTCAGTGTCTTGGTTTAAAGAAAGAGGAAGGAAACAGTCCATTGTTTTTCTAACCTTGCAGTTTCCTAGGGTAAGATGGAAAATTGAGGATGGCAAGTGAAAGCGGCAGGCACACGGCAGAGGGACATCCGGTGAGGCCAGGCCTCTCTGGACAGGCATCTGTCGACAATGGGACAACGAGGGACAGGGACAAAAACAAGCTGAAGCAAGTTTCCTTAGCAGATAGACCTGCACATTCACAGCAGCCAGCTCTTCACTCTGAAACGAAGCAGCCCGCCTCGCCATTCTCTATCTTAAACCCATTAAAAGAAAACCTCTTCAGATGGACACAAAGTGGGAAAATGTATCCCAGTTCTCTCCAAAATCAAGAGAGATTTTGTTGTACTCAGAAGGCTGAAAGGTGTAACAACCACAAATTTTTTAAATATTTTGTTCTGTTCATCCACTAATTTGGTCAAAAATAGTTCTCAGGTTTGTGTAGTACAATTTGACCTTCATAATTATGCAGGTGATGATAGGGGCCCATTAGAGTTTTCAAAGCACTCTGTACATAAGGGGACTTTAAACATTCTGCTATAATAAAAACAAGCTCATAAAAATCCCACACGTTTTACGTGGGCCTTTGATAACTCATCACAACTAAAGACCTTGAGTAACTAACAGCCTGTACTACAGTCAAACTGGTAGCTTAAAGGTAAAAGGTTTTGTCTCTCATTATCTCTGTCTCATCACCCAGAGCCTTAGAGGAAAACACACACACACATACACGCTTTGTCCTTAGATGAGAAAATTCCACAAGTCATTGGAAATAACCCCTTTCTTTTCTGTCCACTTCCTTCAGGAGGATTTGTCAGAGTGGAAGCCTGGACCAACACAAAGATGACCTGGGTCCCACCCCCATCCCGTAATCACCTTTCTGTGGGATCCTAGGTTCCTTCCTCTTACAGAGTCTCAGTTTCTCTCCTGCAGGACCAGAGGGTTGGTCTAGAATCAAGAGTTTCATGCAGGTACTCTCGGGCCTCTGAGCTGGGGAAAGCCAAGCAAGGAGGTGGTACCATCTCCTCTTAACCAGAGCAGACCCATTTCTCTTTTACAGACAAGATTGGGAAAAGCATTTGAAAGCTCTCTGTTTAGATCATTTGGGACATACTATAAAGCTGTGACTGCCAGTAAACTACCTTGAGTGAGTTGTCCTTTAGCTTTAGCGATTCTTGGGCGGGGGGAAGGGGGGTCTTCTGTAACCCATTAATATCCATTAATAAATTAATGGGGTTATTTTATTCTATTTAGTAGAAAGCTGAGTTATAAAGAAACAGGGATATAGGACAGGTAAGTCTTGATATGCAAATGGAGGAAGAGATTTGGGAAAAGATCAGAGGAGCCCGTGTGCACGGTGAGGTCCTGCTTGAGGCCAGCAGGCCCAGTGGCACAGCTCAGCAGAAGGCAATCGGCATTCAACCCCCCCGGAGAGGGTGCTGGCCCCAGCCAGAGCCACATGCCTTAACCGACCACTGGCTATCACAGGTGCCACCCTACTCAGTCTTTACAAAGGACTGATAAAACCCGGCTTTCTAACCACAGGAACTCAAGTTTGAGATGGCTAAATGACAGTTTAGGATCAATCCAGACAATCAAGTCTAGAGTCAGAACCCCAGCACGAGGAAAGGAGAGGGGTATCAAACAGAGAGGGAGAAGACCAAGCTCCCAGGCCCTTGTTCCCACTTTGTTCCACTCACACGCTACAATCTATAGTCAGTCATCAGTCCATTGGCACTTATCACTCTTACCCAGCACAGGGATTCTGAGAGAAAGGCAAAGAGAAACAAGTCATTGTCCTTACCTTCCAGGACATGTGACACATGTATGTAAATGTGATGGTATCGTGCTATTCAGCAAACATTTCTATTGTCTTGACAAACACATGGTAGGACCACACTTCTTTGCTTCCTCACATTTGAGTGTGTCCATGCTTTGGCCAGTGACTAAAGTGATGTGTGCCACTTCCTGGTGGCAGCTCTGAGAGCCGGGGCCATAACAATTGTCAACATGTCCCACAGAAGCTTGACTCATCAGCCTGGGACCTGAGGGAGGAGAATTTGGAATACAGCCCCTGACATACTGATACAGACACGTCCTTACAGAGGAAGTAAATGTAGTTTTGGCCACTGAGAGCTTTGGAGTTGTTGTCACCTCAGCCCTACTTGGCTTCTCCTAACTAACATAGTAAATACCACTGTGGCAGAAAAGGCCAGAGTTTTATGTCAGTAGTCACCCACATCAGTTAGCCAATAAAAGCAATTCTTCTAAAGAGACTTAGAAAAGTTTTCTGTGTTTTGAAACCCAGCAAAATATATTCCACTTGGGGCAGCGCCTATGGATCAAAGGAGTAAGGCGCCAGCCTCATATGCCAGAGATGGCAGGTTCAAACCCAGCCTGGCCAAAAATCACAAAAAAGAAACAGGAAAAAAAAAATTATCTTAGCAAAGTATCTCAAGAATGGAAGAAAAAGTATCCAATGTATACAGCCCTAATATGAAGCAAATTTATATCTTTCATGTGAAGGTTACAACCTTTACTATACTTTTGATGGGAGCTGAAAAGAAGGCAATTCAAAATGGAGATGTCCAACAGGTGCTCCTGATTGTATATATATTAAGTGTTTTGGGCTTAAGATCCATATGCCTTGGAAACCATATATGGGGGGATATTGAAGCATTCCATTATAAGTATTAACTCATATAAAGAGAGGGGCATTTCACTATTCTTAGTTGCCACCTCTAAGCAGATGACTGTGCGCTAACTTCTCAGCTGAGCTCATCCGTTCTTAGATTTCCAAAGTTGGGCAGTATCACTTGGCCACTCCACCAGTAACTCACATTTAATGTGCAAAAAACTGATCTCATTCCCAAATTTGCTCCTTTGTCTTCCATATTGCTATTTCTGTTAAAAGTATCCTCAAAACCACAGGAACTAAGCTCGAATCAGAGAGATGTCTTTAATTGTTTACACTTCCATGCAGTGTCCAACCAAGGAGAGGGACAGTAGGAGCAATTTGCTCTCGGTGCAAGAAACAAAGGGGATAATATTTGCAAGAAATTTGAGAACAATAATAAAACTGACTAAAAATTTCTCTGCTTTATATTATTACCAAGTGTTGGTAATTCTCTACAATGCAGAGCTCTCAGTGCACCTGCTGTCCTATTGCCCTCGACACTGAATTAGTTGCAAGGTCATGTACTTTTATTTGAAATAGCTTTGTCAACATCCCTAGCTATGATCATTCTGCCTCTAGAATTTTCTTCCTCCAATCCATCCTACACAAGCTATAAGATTAAAAACAAACAAGAACAAAGTTCTGAACATTTTATTCTTCAGCTCATAATCCTTTAATGGCTCCCCATTGTCAACAGAATAAAGTTCAAGGGACTTGGCTTGGTATTCAAGGCCTTGGTGGTCTGGCCTATTCCCTCTTTCACCATCCCTCTCTCCGAATTGTCTGTACTGCAGCTAGAAAAAACTACAGACTCTATTTCGTTTGCTTTTGTTTCTTGGTTAATTTTTATTTTTTCCCTTACTCCGTCACTGTATTTTTGCTCACATTCTCCTCATTCTTCTTCTAAGACCAACTTAGTATTACCTTCTGCATGATACTTATCCTCCTTTATAAAACCACAAGAACACATTTTGAATTCACCTAACATTTTTTCTGTTCTTTTTTTATTTTAGAAGGTATTTGCCAATTTATACTTTATATATTACAGATTTATTTTCTTATTCCTTCTAGTAGACTGTAAGCATCTACTAGCCTGACACATACTTGGCACCTCATAGATATCTCGTTATTGATATTCATAAGCTCCTTGAAGTTAGGGCCAAGGCTCATTCATGTTGCCCCTCAATCCCTGTCACAATGCTTTATATGAACCAAGCACTAAATACCTCTTGAAATGAAGGCAGATTATAATACACAACTATAATTTCAATAGCTGTTTGTGGCTAAAACTTGTGTTCTTTTTCTTCCCTCTTGCCCATAATACTAGAAGAAAGTTCTGCCCCTAAACATTATTCTCTGCTCAATTATGTTTTGTCTTCCACCAAAACCACATGTTCCCAATAAGTTTACTTTGTGATGTTGCAATGGCTTACATAGGCATAGAAAACCCCTAAATTTGTACTTTAAGGCCATATGACCTTTTTCTCTTCTGAACTCCCAGCTTATATTATATTCATGTGATTCTTAATCATTTATTTCTTTGTTATACATTTTATATTTTTAACTTATGAATTGTTCTTTTTGCCCCCAAGGGCTGGATATTTCCTAAATACAATGGAAGTCTTTTGTGGGTGAGGGCCTGTGTTAAGCTCCATTTTCTCCCCCACAGAATCTAGCACAGGGCTATTTTTGTTGAATGAACTGTTTTGTTGAAAACGACATATTCAGCTAAAATTTTATACTGAATCTCTCTTTTTTTTTTTTTAGTGAACTAGAATTAAATTTAAATTTGGTAAAAGTAACCTTAAAATACATCAAATACCATGAAATTTGTATCAATTAATTTTCCTCAGTGTTACAGAATTATTACTGAATTTGAAAATCTATCATAGGAAATAAACTTATTTGCTTAGCAAGAACTTTACATTTCTGTATATGATAATTAAAGTGAAAATTCCTATAATGATATTCCTATTCTTAATTTAGAAGAAATTTTAAAGGAAATGAGGATGTATACATTATTTTGTTTTACTTAATTTCTAATAAACATAAAAATTAGTTACTAGTAAACATAAAAACATAACTTGTACCTTTTGAATGTTTACTAGGTGTCAAACACCATAATCCTTAATTCCTACATCTACAGTATATTGTAGGGTGTAGTAATTGTTACATTGCTTTTATGGGAAAAAGTGAGTGCTTAGAGATTTAAATGAACACAGGCAGGGTCACATAGACGGCCTGTGGAAAAACAGAAACACAGTTTCAGCCTGATTACAAATACTGTGCCTTCCCACCCAGAAGAAGGGATGCTCCCTTTTCTGTGGGTAAATGCTTTTCCCAACAACATTTCAATATGAAAATGTTCAAACATGCAAGGAAAAGTAAATCTGAATAGTCATCACCAGATATCTGCACTTCAATTCTGTAATTCTTAACATTTTGCTATATTTGACTTAGTGTTACGTTACTACTAATATATCCATTTGTTCATTTATCAATCCGTCTTTTATTGAGATGTTTCAAAGTAAATTACAGGCATCAGTATGTTTCATCTATAAAACTTGCTTCCCTGTTCTGAGGAGAATTTTAATTTGACCAGGTGGCACTTTTTTTGAGTGTGTAGACTTTTAAAACTTCTTTAAAAACATTAATTTCATATGAAATTTAGGGTGGTTTTCTCTAATTCTGTGAAAAATGATGTTAGCATTTTGATGCAGACCACATTGAATCTGTAAATCACTTTGGGCACTATGGACAGTATTGATTCTTTCCATCCATGAGCAGGGCATGTTTTTTCTTTTGTTTTAGTTATCTATGAGAATGGCCATTATCAAAAAGTAAAAAAAAAAAAAAAAAAAAAGCAATAGATGTTGGGGCAGATGCAGTAAAAAGGGAATATTTATACATTCTTGGTAGGACTGTGAATTAGTATAACCCTGGCGGAAAATAGTATGCAGAGTTCTCTTCTCAAAGAACTAAAAGTAGTCCACCGCTTGAGCCCATATAGGTATTTACTCATAGAAAAGAAGTCATTATATCAAAAAGACATCTACAGCCAAATGCTTACTGCAGCCCAACTCACAGTTGCAAAGATATGGAATTAACCTAAGTGATCATCAACCTCTGAGTGGCTAAAGAAAACGTACTGTGGAGTATTACTTAGTCATGAAAAGGAATGCAATAATGTCTTCTGTAGTACATCTTGGTTGGAATTAGGGACCATCGTGCTAAGTGAAGTATCTCAGGAACAGAAAAACAAATACTTCATGTTCTCACTTATAAGTCAGAGCTAAGTGATGAGGATATGTAGTCATACAAAATGGTATAACACTGCTTTGGTTACTAAGAAGGGGATAGGTTGGGAGGCATCACCATTCCCTATTTGGGTGACGGGTACACTAAAAGCCTTGACTTTACCACTATACGATTCATCCATGTAATTAAAAACATCATTCTTCCCTAAATCTATTGAAAAAATGTAATCATTTTTTTCAGTATGGTAATATAAAACTATAAACTTTCCTTACCATATTTTTCAAAAATATATAACCATGTGATATAGAGTCTGAACATGCTTGTTTTCATTTTTAAGTAAGGCTTTAAGCTGGCAGTCCCAAGTCTGAAAATTACTGTCTCTTTATGTTGTTTTCATTCAGTTTCTTTGATAAACATGTACAACACACATACAGCAGAAAATTTCAGTGATGTCATGGTATGTCTTGTGACAGTTATTCAAGAACCCACGTAATACAATAATCTGTATGTTCTAAAGTTTTCCAATCTCTCTAATAATTATGCACATATGTACATTACCCTATTGTGCCTACTGCACACAACAGTACTAATTTACTTGCTTGACTGTATTTGCCAGGGATGTCATATTTAAGCTGCTATTTTTCTTCAGAGAATTTAAGCTGCTAATGTATCCATAGAATTGTCTTGGAATTTTGTGATAGTATTCACACAACAAAAGTGATCCACATATTCATAAGGTTCCCCCTCAGTGCTATTCCTACCTGGAACTGGGCTTTTGGTAGTGCTTATCATAGCAGTAATGATAATTGTGGAAATAACCCTGAGAGACATATTTTTCTAAAATGCTGATGTTGATTATATTCATCAGGATGCTCAGATATTGACCTGCCCTGGGACTCTGGCTCTAACCCTAATACCTGCTGGGATGAGGCATTTTCCAGTTGTTATGTTCACTTAGGTGTTCCAGTGGGAAAATACTGAATTTCAGGACTTTTTTTCCATTAAAAGAAGCTACAGAGGGCAGTTACATTAGTAGTAGCTAAGTAGCTCAGATTAGAGCATCCTGAGTCTCATTCACTTTCCATCCCCAAGCTTTCTCTTAGGTACTCTTGCCATTTCAGCAAAAATCAAAGAAAAAAAGGCCTAATTTAGAATATTAGCTTTCAGTAATTAGAAGGCCTCTATCAGACTCAAAGGGGATAATTATTAAATGCAGAATTCAGTAGCCTACTGAGGACCAGCTAAGTTAAATCTCAAATGGGGTTAGGTCCCCAAATCTTCATTTTAATAAGCCTTCCCGGGTAATTTTGATGGACATCAACATTTAAGAGCCAAAGATTTACAAAAGCAGCAGGCTTCTTCTGGAGAGAAAAAACTTAAAGGCAAATCCCAGTTGTAATGTAATAAAATACACTAACAGTGACTTGCCAATTAAGTCTCATTTGAATAGAATATAGAGGATAGCTAAATTGTTCAGAAATGTTTAAATTTTTTAAAAATCAATTCCAAATTGTGTAGGAAGGGACTCTAATACTATGGACTAAGTTTTCATTTCATAATTCAAAAAAAATTTGAATTAACCCATTGGAGGAGCCACCATACTTTTAAACTTTCTTAATAAAAATTGATAGCTGTTTGTGTTATATTGCTTTATTTTATTTTTTATTTTTTTGGTAGATGGCTGAGAAGTTTCAATGAACCTTTCTGAGGTGAAAAGGATTAGAATCTTAATTTCTGTCTGATAAAAGCAAAGGAGTAATATAATCCTTTCTCATCCGTAATGTCAATGAAATCTATTCTGGCACCTTCTTTAAGAGTGAATGTTCAATCAAAGAAGAAATTATTAAACATCTACTCTGTTAAACACACTGCTAGACTCCATGGACAAATGAGAAATGTAAGATTTTTGACCAGCCATTCCTAATATTATGGCCTATTTAGAGAGGTGAGATGTGGATGGAAAGAAATATAAAATAAGAAAGTCCATGTGTCTTGTGAGTGGTACAGAGAAGTATGGGCAATGGAGAAAGTTATACCCACTAAGATGATTAGGAATGGTCCCACGAAAAAATGAACTTTGTCTTTGATACTAGGTAGGACTGTAGGAGAATTCCCAGGTAACTGACCTGAGAATTAATTAATGCTGAGAGATTAATAAGAATATAGACAAAGGTACATCCAGGTTTCATAAGGTTAAGAACCTGGATTTGCAGATGCAGATCAGTTTGGAAAGTGTAAATGCTGCTTCATTTCAGAGTCATTTATATGCCAGGCCAAGGAATTTGAACACTGGTAGGTTCTGGTGAGCACTTCTGGAGGCTTGGATTAAAGGGATGATTGAACATGATAAAAATGTCATTTTGTGTATCTAGGAAGATGCAACTAGAGAAAGAAACCTGTATGGAGAGAAGTTGCTCTACCTAGAACAACACAACAGTACCTTACTTGTTAACTATTAGTGCAATCCAGTTTGCAAGTATGTATTTGTTACCTACCAGTTATGGGGGCAGCACGGTCCATGCTGTAGGTCAAGAACCATTTTCAATACTTAGTGCAAGAGCATGTGCACAGACTCACCACTATTAAGAATGTCACAATGATCCTGCCTTTGTAAAAAAGGACATTATACCATTTCCCATCCAAAGAAATACTGAGGAAATATCTAAGCAAAAGATGAAGGTCAGGGGTGTCTGTCTTCTCAAATCCTCTACTTTTCACACCTTGGCTCCTCATCTTCCACGTATTCCTATGATGCTATTCACTGCTGCAAATGGCAGCAGCCAATTCCATGATTCCCTGATGCAACTGAATGTGTAATTTAGGCCAGGTGCGAAGGGGTGGTCACTCTGAGGACGGCTTCTCACAGAACTCATTCATATCCCCAGCAATACTGGCTGACAGCTCATCCAAGACTTTTAGCAGGGGCCTCGGTTCCTTTCCACCAGGGTGTCTTCATTCATGGAGATGTATGAGCTTCATTACAGCATAGCAGTTTGGTTTCAAGAGTGAATATGCCAAGACACAGGAGAGGAGGTTTCCAATCTCTTACAGTCTGCACCCCCAAACTAGCAAGCTTCACCTCCACTGTATTCTACTAATCAGATAATCACCGATAACATCCAGATTCCAGGAGGAAACGTAGACCCCACTTCTCAACAGAAGAAGTGTCAAGGAACGTGAAGCCATATTTAATCTATCAAAAAGATTATTTATCAATTGTACATCAAAAGCTTCCTTATCCTTCCCCAGGTCACATTCTTCCAGGGAGGCCAATGGCACTGTGTAGTAGCAGATAACGTCTAGCCATAGATACTTCATGCTGGGATTAACACACAATTTAAATATTTGGAGGCAAAGGTCTACTGAGGACTAAGAACTTACAGGCTGATTTTAGTACTGATTTACTTCCTAGATAATATACTACTTGCTTTGAAATGATCTCATTTATTTTAAAGATGTATTATCTTGCTTTCATGATTAAGCTTAATAACTGACCAAATCAAAAACAAATTGACTATGTCATCAAGAAAACAGACAGCCTATAACACTGCTGGCATGCTGGAGCTCCTTCCATAAAGGAGTATTTGACTTTTCTATAGATTCCTTTTTCCTTCTTAAACACATTGCCTTAAACAAATTATTTTACTTACTCTCTTAGATTTCTTACATATTTTGAAGTTTGAAGGGCATTTACCTTTTAAATTGAAACACTATAACTTTTTATATTTTGTGGCGGGGCTTTGGTTTCATTTTTTTATAGTAAAAATAATAAGTAGAAGACTATAAAATCTTAAAAATATCCAATTCAAAAGAATAATCCAATGCCATAAAATGTAGTTTCTAGGTAAACATTTTCTGATTGAAAAGAAAATACTGTTTTCTAAAGCCAAAGCAATCTATTGAGAATGGAAGACTTGATATACACAACTGAATTTTAAAAATGAGTCCGATTTTACTTAGGTGTTTTCTTTAGAAAAGATTTAAAAATGCTATTTTTAAAAATGCAGCTACACATTACCAAGCTAATTCAACATATTTTAACTAAAGTATTCAAGTTCATATGCCAGTAAGATGACAAGCTAAGGTTATATGTTTTGTAAGAGAACATTTGTACATAAACATTTCAGAAGCACATGCTTAGAATTGCACTAGACATAATATAGTTATTCAATACACATTACTACTTTAAAAAGGAATTTTTAATAGATAATTTTGATAAAGAGTAGGATTTATGATTATTTTCTAAAGTATAATATTGAAAATTAACAGCTGATCATTCACAACCTTAATGCTATTCATTTCTCAGCTAATATCTTATGACTATTAGTCAACATCTCAAAAATGCCACTCTTTTATTTAACTTCTATTGATGACTGTGAGTGGGGGTGGGAGGAAGAAAAGATAGCCTTATACAAAAAATGGCCACGCTTACTCCAAACACAGTCGAGTAGAAGATTAGTAAGAAGAGTTATTAGTAGCATCTGATCTTGAAAAAAAGATAAGAGAAAAAATCCAGGGGCATTCAATCAAGGGGTTAAGATTATACATTACAGTGGTGTGTCAACCAAAGATGAAGAGGGAAAATTTAATGGAGGAATCAAAAAGCATCCTACTGTTGGAAATGGACTAAACTTAAAACATACGTGAGAAAGGAAATGAAAATTGGCTTTCAGAGCAGCATACTCAAATTTGAATTGGAATGTGAAACTTCTACCCAGAAGTGCTTTTTATAGTTTAGGTGACTGAGATTCTTGTAGGCTTAATTTTTCTATTACCTGGGCCCTCAGAGCAACTTGCCCCAAGTCACTGCTAGCTTTCATTACTATTTTTTAGGAGCTGGTGTAACCAGATACCATCTGTACGCATCCTAAGTCCAAACCTGGGGCTGGGATAATGACTGGTTGTTTCAGCGTGAGTGATGGTTCAGGCAGGCTACCGAGAGCAGTCCTTAGCTATTTGCAATTTGATGGTTCATGAGTGAGGAACAGTAAATGAGTAATAAGCTTTTGAATCTCAGGTTTAAGGGTGAAGCATGGAGTCCAAACCTGACATAATAAGGTGGAAACTGATGAATACTAACTCTTCCAACAGAAAGTCAAATAGAGAAGTACATAGTAACAAATTTTAAATTGAGTGACTTCTAAAAAAAAGAATTTGGGTTTGAGCTTTTGGTATACAGAATTTGTAAGTCAAATTATTCAGGTAATCTTTAATGAGATGCTTTCACAAACCAAGGTTAGAGTTCACCATTTCCACTACTATAAACTGAGGGCTGGCTTCAAGGGTATATGGTCTCTGTAGTTGCCTAGGGCCTTCATCTTAGAAGGGCCCCAGACTTGCCTAAGTGCTGTGCCAAAATTCTTGAAATTTTTAATAATTTCTTAGCAAGGGACCACATTTACATTTTGTACCTTAGGTTGTATAGTCAGACCTAAATAAGAGCCATTTTGACTGGATAATATCCTATAAATTAAATATTAAGGATGTAGGCTAGGTTAAGCCATCTAGTAATTTTTTAACACCTTGTTGTTCTGATGTTTGATCTTACCAAAGTAACTTTCTTGTGCTCCCTTTGCACATGAATTTCAACTCTCCTGGATGTGTGAATTTTAAAGGTAACTGATGAACAAGCCTGACAAAGAAATCTAAAAGGAATGAATTACTAACTGGACATTTAGGGGAAATTTTAGGGAAATAAATTTTTCTCCACTTTTCCTTTCATACACAATATGAACTTGTCTTATTTTTAATGCCTGAATTAAGAACCGTTAAAAGGAACAATTCTCCATGGTCCCTTCTTTAATTTTATTTCTCATAGCAAAGTCTTTCTTTTCCTACTTCCCCCAAATAGTATTCTTTACTAAATTTTCCCTAATAATTTTGTACAAAGGGGGTAGCAAGAAAACCACCCCCCTTTGGTTGTCACTCCAATCAAATACCAAGTGAAATCACTTGTTAGGTGTGCTTAACTTTTATGTCAGTCAATAGCCACAATTTTCAAGACAATTTCACCCTATGCTCTTTTATGCCACCCCCGAACCTCACCATTCATAGCTTTATGAATCTCAATACAGCTGAATCATGCAGGTCTGATTTAGCCTGCAAAAATGTCAGTCAAAGCAAGCAAGATGTACTCTTTGGCCTTGAGTGCTCTAAGCTGCTATGAATCACAGGTTCAGTTTTTGCCAAATGAAAAGCAATTTCAATTGCAAAAAAAAATCTGTGTGGATACTTGTGATTTAGCTCATGGAGAAAATGTACTAAAATTTTCCAGGACATTTTATATATATGCATAATATACATATATGTAAAAATTTTCTCAAAGTTATATATATGCACACACATACATAGCCACACAGTATGTACATATACAGAATATATATTATACCATGTATATATTCAATCTTTTATGAAACCAGAAAAAGAGTGAGAATTTACTGCATGTACTTTGAATTAAAATCTTTCCATTTCTGAGCTTCATATAACAGGTTTTAGCTATTAGACTAATAAATTACTTATTCAAATAGCTATGGCAATGACTTAGATACCTAATAAGGTTCGAAATTTTAAAAGGGAACAAATCAGTGAGACTGGGTTATGGAGAATTTTTAGTTGCCAAGACATTGAGCAATGTGATATTTTCTCTAACTCATAAGCACCACGCACAGTTTGGAATATCGTAATCAATAATTTTGGAATTTCTGTTCTTATGAAAGAAGGATTTTACAAAAATTGTTAACCTTCTTTTTCACCTTGGAATCCAATTCCACAAATTGCAAGTTTTGTTCTTTAGTATGATACTTTATCTCTAGCCACAGAGCACCTAAAACAGACAAAGGAGCTTTCATTTTTTATGCGGCCCGTCTAGTCTGACTTTTAAAGTACAACTTCGGAAACTGTTCAATATGTTCGGTGCACACTAGCTTTCACCTAATCCAACACTGCTCTAAACAATGGTTATCTAGGACAGTGGCAGCCCCATTAAGCTGTCTGAAATATTTCACCTGTTTTTTTTCCCCAAGATTGTTCTTGTTATGAACAATTTTTGCGATGTAGAAAAGAATTGTGAAGGAGTAAGCATTTTAGATAACATTTCAGATTAGGCAGTTATAGTAAAATTGAGCATCCCAATCAAGTCATTGAGCTTCTAACTGATTTACTACATCTATGATCTTTTATGTTTTTAACTATTTGGGAGAGACAGAAAGCTGTAACTGATTTCTCCACTTGAATGAATTCTTAAGGAAGGAAGGAAGGCATAGAAAAGAATAAAGCTGGTGTGTTATATTCACAATCTGCTGAAAACATAATAAAAAGGGCATTTTCTGAGAATGCTGAGAGACTGTAACCTAAAAAGATTAAGAGGCAGATAAGAAGCAAGAATTGTATAAATGTTAGTCTTGGTTTATTGATAACCTGGGCTAAGTTCTTTAACCTTGGTTGCTCTGATGTTTCTTGTCTGTAAAATGGGAATGATGGTCCTTATCACAATGCCAGGGTAAAAATTTGATATATAATAGTAAATCTATTGTTATTAAATATGTGCTTCAATTTCTACAAAATCTGACTTCCTAAAAGTTAATATATTCTGTTTTATAAGATTATATTTTGTATTTTTATATTAAATATTTTAACATATACATATTTATTTTGAAGTTTATATGTACTTTTAAAAGGAAGGACACATTTTAAAAGCACTTGACTTGCAATCAAGGATATTTTTATGAACAGCTTTGCATAAAATTTTTGATATTTTGTACCTAATGAAGATGTAATGAGAAAATCTATCAATACATGAATATAAATAGTAAGATGAACAATGTAAATAATAAGATTTTTTAGTGGTTTTATGAAAGTTTTATTCAAACTTACTAATTGATACACCAAAGTATTTTTTATCAAAGTTTTAAAGCTAAGCCATTAACAATATAAATATTTCTGTGGACTATAGCTTATTTATGTAATATCAGAGTTTGTTTTATTGATTTCAAATGTGTAATATTCTCATGTTTAATTATTGCATGTGTGAGCAATAGACATTTAATTTATAATTTTTTGAAAGATCTATGCCTCAATATATTTTTGATACATTCTGAGGACTGATATTTACTTTCAATGTATTTAATCAGTTAATTTTCTCACTGATCTGTTAAAACTTCCTTTCTTTTGACAAACCCCAGCTTTGAAAATATTGAGAATGCAAAATTAGACAATTCTATATCATTGATTACATTTCTTTTGAGTTTTACTTCTCTAATTCAGGTTATCTCTAATTTTCTTTGCTTTGCATATCATTTTTACTTGCAGCATCATTTTGAACTTGAATGTACAATATAGAATTTATGGGGTCTAGGATTAAAATAGAAATTTAATGTAAACACTGCTCTTAATATGTTGTTCATTTACAGCATGGATCTCTGTGCTTCTTTATAGACTTTCCCTTGAAGTTTTTAGTTCAAAAAGAAAAACAACAAACGCTCAGTACAACACAACACAGGTCTCTGTCTCTGGAGCCTGAAACTGTTGGTGCTTTGGAAGCCCATTTTAAGAAAATGAATCTAAAATTTGGAAGGGGTCAGTGCGAATGAGGTGGCTTTTAGGTTTAAGCCTCATTAGCTTCACAGCAAACTACTCTGGGGGCAGTAATTGTCTGACTTCTCCACATTCTTCAAAGATGTGTACAAAGAAGTTTGGAACCTAAAATACAGTAATTAGCAGTAAAAATAAGAGTAGTAACAGCTACCACTTATTGAGTACTTATGATATGTAACAGGAATTGGGTAGCCCCATATGTGTATGGTTTCATTAAATCTTCAAAACCACCCTATAAGGTTGCTGTTATTTATCTTCAGTGTTTTAATCCCCAAAAAAACTAAGTTCAGAGAAGTTATGTAATTTAACTTCTGCCAGCTATCAGATGATAGATCTGGACTATCAGATAATACCTGAATAACTCCAAATCACTGGTATCCTATCCCCACACCACAGCAGGGTCCATTACTACAATGTACTGAGCACTTGGTCTGAGTCAGGACCCAAGGCAGGGCATTTAATCCTTCCAACAATTGGGTGAAGTGACTATCAATATATTCATGTTACAGATGAGATGAGAATCTGACATATGTCATAAATATACTGTGAGAAAGGTAACTCACAGAAGGTCTCAAGAACTTTTAGTTTAACTCTGAGCCCATGGTACTACTGACACCCTTATAAATTTCAGGGTAAATATTTAGGGTAGTAAAAATGTAAACTATTTAGAAAAACTATTTCTTTAGGTTTGACTAATTTATGGAATAACTTGCATGATTAAAAGTCATTCCAAAGAAACCTGTACAGTTTTGAGTTGTAGCACACAAGAGGATGGCCTCCATATATTATACTTAAAAGTTTGAAGCTAGAAAAAACAGTATAAATAGTATAAACAGTATAAATGTCCATGGCTACAAAAATGGTGTCTTTAATTTCTCTAGGAATTTTCTCCTGTCATATGGTCGACAATGTGCTACTTTGGTTAATTCCATTGCCATTGTTTTTATCTAATTGAATGGCAATAAGTCATTCACCAATATGTGTTTTGTCATATCTCTGTATTTTTTCCATAAAAAATACAATTTCAAGTTCTTCATTAGGAAAAATAGAAAAAGATAAAAATGACTCATTTAAAAATACAAAACGTGATAATAAAAATAGTTTATGTAGCAGCTGTCTTCTGTGGAAACAAAATTTTGTTTTGCTAATTATCACAGGAGCTCCATAAATATTATGATTCTAAATTAATGTTAGAATAATGTTATATTCTATCTATAAATATTAAGATTCTAAATTAATGTTAGAATAATGTTATAATTACTTTAATTTTAAAATTAAATATAATAATTACAAATTATAAAATAAAAATGAGCTAAATTAAAAGAAGAATCTTCCTTTAATTTGCAGGAAGGAAGATGTACTTAGGAGGATGAAATAGCCACTTGACAGTGTCTGATAAAGTGAATAAGAGAAACAAATTTAGAATGTTCAACTTAGAGCTGCTGCTAACAAGAAAAAGTGTAATAGTAAGTGTTCTGAATTAACTAAGGAACTAGTTGGTGGAAGGGTAATCAAGAAATGGAACACTTGTTTTTTGAAATAAAAAAATGTAATTAGATTTAAAAAAAACATTTAAAAAATGCACAGTGAATTCATAGAACCCTATCCTGTCTTCTTATTTCCAATGGTAATGTAAATAAGTAAACAGACTAAGTCATAAAATAGCAAATCCTAAAGCAAGAAAGTAAATGGGGATTCTAGCATCTCCAAAAGAGCAAAGAGAATACATATTGTTAATAGTAATAAAGATGGCTACTATTTAGCTATCATAGATACTTTGAGTATATTAGCTCTCCTTATCATAACACTTAGTAACACATATGTTAACATTTTACATACAGAGAAACATGAGGCTAGAACAGATTTAGTAATTTATTTGAAGTCAGACAGCCAGAAACTAGAAGAGTTAGGACATAAATCACAGGCTTTACAAAAAATTAATAAGAAATATTTTGATATTCAAGCTACCTGTCAATCAATTATTAAGCAATTATAACATTCTCACCACCATGACGTTTATAAATCCTTCATTAGGAAGAGAAAAATGAAGTACTTAAAATATCCATGACAATGTTTAAACCACTCAGTGTCAAAACTATACAGACCAAGCTCCATCTAGAATTAGGATCCCTGGTGGTAGGGTCCAGGAATTAAGACAAAAAATCCCTCAGGTGATTCTGATGTGCAGCAAGGATAGAAATCCACTATGCTACATTAACAAAATTGATAAGGAGATCAGATTAAGCTGAAATATAAAGAAAAGGAGAACCTGGGGTAATAGGAATGACACAGGCCTTGAAACATAGTGCTGGTTGTCAGGTAGGTGAACAGGTGAAGAAAATTCTAGGTTTGGCTAATAAATGAACAACAGACACTCATAAAGTAGAGATTTGTTGTTAAAAAAAAAAAAGGAGAGAGAGAGACAGAAAAGAAGGAAGGAAGGAAGCCAGCCCAAAATCCTAGGGAGGAAAACATGATGAACAAAAGTATAGATAAAAGAATGAGCCTGGTGCACTGGTGCCAAGAAAGTAAAAGTATCTAGGAGAATGAAATGGTGACGGTAATAAAGAGTGAGAGTGAAAAATAATTTGGATTTGATGTGGCAGTCAACAGGGGACTCTGAGCAGCTTACAGTCAGAAGAAAGGAACTGAAAAAGGTGGTAGTCTACTATGGTAAGTCTGGCTATGACATGTAAGATCAATGGAACACAAGCAAGGTAGATGACTGTCAAATTCCTAACCTCTAAGTTAATGAGGGCATTGAAAAAAATGGGGCTGTCGGGAGGAAATTGCAGTTTGGGGGAAGATAGTGGTACTTATTCAATATATACTGAATGAATGAATGATGAGTCAATCTGAGACTTGATCAGTTGCCAGGAGAATTGTACTATATTGATTTAGGCTATAGAGTTGAAGGAATGGTAATGGTTCAAAATGCCTGTGTTTAATGAAAGAAGGAGTAGAGTGTGAGGTGACTGCAAAAGCATTGACACGAAATAAACTCTTGGGACACTGTGAGCCATGAGATTAAGCAGTGGGTCAGAAAACCTTCATAATAATTATCATAAGATTTGCAATTGTGAAAGGCTTTACAGTCTAAAAAAAATAATTCTTATAATAATTCAGTGGTGTAGAGAGAGCAAATGCTATTATCCACAATTTTCAGACGAGTAAATCGCAGTTCAGAGTTTATGTGACTTCCCCAAGGTAACACAACCAGTAATTAGGAGAGACTGCACTCACGTCCAAGTCTTTTGACTCCAAATTTTGTTCATTAATCAAGGCCAATTTATATACTTCTAGAGAAGATTTGGCTTACTAAGAATACATACTAGTCTGAAGATAAGAAAGGATTTATAAAACTTGAATATTTTAGCAAAGAAAAACAAGGGTAGAAAGCATTTTTCCCCAGTTGATGGTGGATTTCAAATCTTCACTCAATCCATTTCCCTCTACAACAGAAAACCAAAATGCTCATCATGACAATGTACAGTGCTGGGATTTGTTATAGCAAAGTTCTATCAAAATGTGAATTCATATGCAAATTGAAACTATGAGACACTACTTTTTATCATCAGATTTCAAAGAGCAGTTTGCTAACACATGATATTTGGCTAGGCAGTGGGGAGACAGTCATTGTTATAAATGTTAGTAGGATTCTAAGGTAGTGTAACATTGATAGCAGAGGTTCTTATCAGGATGCTTTTAGTAATGTCTGAAAACATTTTTGGTTGTCACAACTGGGGAGATATTAGTAGAATCTAGTGAGTAGAGGCCAGGATTCTGTTTAACAGTCTATAAGCACATATTTCCACAGCAAAGGATTATTAGGCCCCAAATGTCAGTAGTGTTAAGGTTGAGATACTCTATAAAGATCAATTTGGCAAGATCTGTCAAAGTTATAGATACATATCCCTCTAAAACAGTGGTTCTCAATGAAAATAATTTTATGGTTGGAGACCACCACACTATGAGTAACTGTATAAAGGGTTGCAGCATTAGGAAGGTTTAGAACCACTGCTCTAGAACCAACAATTCTACATCTGTGATTCTTTTCCTTGATATAGTTATAACTGTGCAAAATGTATTAATTCATTAAAATTTTCATCGCACATTTATTCTAGGAGCTAGGATTACAGTGGGGAACAAACCAAAGAAGAATCTCTGCCTTTGGGAGCTAACACGGTGGTATGAGGTTGGAGTGGGTCTGAGAATGAAACAATAAGGAAAATACGTACTCTATACATACTACGAGATCATGATAAGACCTTTGGAAAGGAGAGGGGCTTGGGGATGTTAACTGGAAGAGTAGGACAAGAATGTTTACTTGGCATTGTTTGCAATAGCTAAAGATCAGAAAGTGTCTAATTGTACATGAGTGGAGGAATAATTAAATATAGCTCTATGGAAGATTGCAGACATTAAAAAATGAGGTAGTATTTGCCACAAAAATTAATTCAAAATGAATTGTGTGCTCAATGTAAAATGCAAAACTATACAACTCCTAGAAGACAACAGAGGAGAAAATGTAGATGATCTTAGGTATGGTGATGACTTTTTGGATGCAATACCAAAGGGGTGATCTACGAGAGAAATAATTGATAAACTGAGATTGGTGAAATTAAAAACTTCTGCTCTGTGAAAGGCAATATGAAAAGAATGATAAAAACAAGCTATAAACTGGGATAAAATATTGTAAAAAACAGCTGATAAAAGATTATGAACCAAAACATATGAAGAACTCTTAAAATTCAACAGGAAAACAATGAGTCAAAGACCTTAACAGACACCTCAGCAAAGAAGATACACAGATGGCAAAGAAACATATGAAAAAATGCTTCACATCATATGTTGTCAGGGAAATGCACATTATAACAATAATGTGATACCACTATACATCAATTAAAACATCCAAAATCCAGAGTAGTGACAACATCAAATACTGGTAAAGATGAGGAACAATAACCCTTGTTTGATGATAGGAATGTGGAATGGTAAAGCCATTTTGGAAGATAGTTCAGTCATTTCTCATAAAACTAAACTGCTCTTATGATCTGGCAAACATGTTCCTTAGAATTGACCAAGTTGAAAACTTATGCCTACATAAAAACCTCCACTTGGTATTTATAGCAGCATAATTCATAATTGCCAAAATTTGAAAGTAACCAAGATGCCCTTCAGTAGGTGAATGGATAAACTGTGATACATCCAGACAATGAAATATTTAGCACTAAAAATAAGACAGAGAAAACTTCAATGCATATTACTAAGTGAAAGAATTCTGTCTGAAAAGGCTACATCCTATCACAGTGATCATACTAATATCTGATTCCAACTATATATTCTGGAAAAGGAAAAACTATGGAGACAGTTATTAAATCAGTAGTTTCCAGGGGCTAGGAGGGCAGGGTATATAGGTAGAGCACAGAGGATTTGTAGGGCTATGAAAATGCTCTGTATGACACAGTGAATACATTCAATGCTACATTTGTCCAAAGCCATACAATGTAAGTGAGCCCTATCATAAACTCTGGATTTTGTATCCTCTTTGGTATCATTTTAATTTTGAATGTGAATGTCATGTAGTAGACGTTTAATATCTATTATAACATTTTTTCTAAAAGTATTTTCATGCTATAAAAGTTTTAAAAATATATATATACTGTACTTATATATATATTAAGATATATTTATATATACACACACATTGAACTAAATACATAGACACATGCATATTTTCTTAATTTATTAAAAATACAAAATGACCAAAAGATTTGCCTGGAAATGATCCATATCCAAAATAAACAGCTAAGGTGTGAGTGAGAGAAGGATTCCTGAAGCCTTTCATGCCCAGGATATAAAATACATGAGCATAAGAATTGTGTCTGTCTCTACCAAGGGCTACAAAATGAGACTCTGTCTCTAAAAAAAAAAAGAACTTTGTCTGTGCAGGGAGGGTGGCAAGATGGCTGACTGAATGCAGCTTTTGGCAGAGACTCCCTTCCAGAGGGAGAAATAATGGCCAGAAATAACCCAAAAAAGCAGAAGATCGGGATCTGAGCTGAGAGAGAGGATGAATAGGTTCACATCACCCCTGCTGCAACAAGCTGGGACTCAAGGAAACAAATTTCAGGTACAAAACCCATTCCAAAGAGGATGGGAACCCCCCCCCACCCCAGGAGAGTGGCTTGAGGGGAGTAGAGAACAGAGGACTCTTTGTTTCACCAAAGGGGAGAGAATGACTAAGGGCTGAGACTCCTTCCAGAGAGAGATACCACTGCAAGCCCAGGCAGCCTCTTGCCCAGACTAAAAGTTGATCTAATATTCTCCCTGCTTTCCTGAACTCCCAATCCACCCATCCCCCCTCTCCTGGTGGTCTGGAAGACTAACCCCTCCAAAATCTGGAGCATTTGGCAGATTTGTGCTAGGGCAGGACACCTTGTGAGCTGTGAGGCAGTTGCGCTGAAACTATAACTTTAATAGAGGTGGAGAGTCCCAAGGGGAGAGAGACTTGCCCTGTGTTGGATAAAGCATAACTCAGGACCACACTACCAACTACCAGGGACTGTGGCCCACCAGCTAGCTCCCTGGCCCAAAAGCCTGTGGTGGGTGGCTTGGCTCCCCGCCAGGTTCCTGTTGTCTGGCAATTCCCACCCAGCTCCTGAGACCTGCAGCTCTCAGCTTGCCACGACTGCCTGACCCTTGCAACCTGTGGCCCATGGCCAGCAACCCCCGCCTGGCCCTTGTGACCTGCAGCCAGCAACTCCTGCCCAACTCCTGTGACTCGTGCACCCATGGC
Organism: Arctocebus calabarensis; assembly: GCA_963573935.1. NCBI lineage: Eukaryota > Metazoa > Chordata > Mammalia > Primates > Lorisidae > Arctocebus > Arctocebus calabarensis. The sequence goes on along the minus strand of CAUYON010014698.1, from coordinate 10,821 downwards.
CAGTGACTCCACCCTCAGGCTCCTGAGACCAGTGGCCCATGGCCATTACTCTGCCCTTTGGTTCCCTGCCCGGTTCCTGAGACCTGTGGCCCATGGCCTATGACTTCTTCCTGGCTCCTATGACCCCTCCAGCCCCTGAGGCCAGAGATTCTGCCCTCTGGCTTCCCATCTGGCTCCTGCAGCCTCAGGGATCACTGGCTCGGACCTCTGGGTCCCTGCACGGCTCCTGTGAATCTTGCGCCTAGTGGGAATGCTCTCCAGGTCCCTACCAGGTCCTACAACCTACACACAGCAGTACCCCAGACCTGTGGCACCACCCAACAGTGGCAGTGCTGCCCCTGACAGTGGTGGTGGCTCCATGGACCCTTCCACTGGGCTCAAATTGAGCTACAAGCAGACCACCATTGCCTAGATGCTGAAGACTTTTTGAACCCATCTGATCGATGTTTGTGTTGACTGGGACACTTGGTTTGGAACTCTTGACCTGGGCCAATCACCCAGAGACCCACCAAGGTTGTACCCTGGTTGTGTTGTTGTGGGAGTGTGGGATTCTCCCATTATAGTTGTTGCCTGTGGGGGGGGCTGGGGCATTTTAGTTGCTTATATGTCTCCACAATTGAGGTTTCAGTCCAAGGCCACTGATTCACTAGGATTGGACAGAGACTAGGTGAATGCCATCTAGCCCCAACATACCAAGCAGGTCCATGGAGTTTCAGGCTGTATTTCTGAACTGGGACTTTTGTAAAGCTCTAAGGGAAAAGCCACAATCACCAGTTCCAGTTCTTTGGTAAAGGACTGGTTAATTACAGCTCCAAGCACCCTCATTCAATTTCAACTTGCCACCTTTTCTAGCCAAACAATGAAAAATAATCATAGGGTGGAATCAGCAGAAAAACTCTGGCAACATGAACAATCAGAGTAGATCAACTCCCCCCAAGGAATGACAAAGGAGACACAACAGAAGATCCCATTCATAAACAAATGGCTGAGATGTCTGAAATCGAATTCAGAATTTGGATTGCAAATAAGATGAACAGAATGGAGGTAAAGATGGAATTAGAAATTCAAGGAGCAAATTATAAGTTGTCTCATGAATTCAATGAATTCAAAGACAAAAATCACCAAATATTTTGACACATTGAGGCAAGAACTTGCAGCCCTCAAAGATCTGTGAAATACAGCAGAATCCCTCAGTAACACAATGGAGCAGGCAGAAGAAAGGATCTCTGACATTGAAGACAAAGCTTTTGAATGCTCCCAAACACTCAAGGAGGAAGAGAAGTGGAGAGCAAAATGGGTCATTCCCTGAGAGAATTGTGGCACCACTCCAAAAGAGCAAACATTTGCCTCATAGGAATCCCTGAAGAAGGGGATGGTTCGAAAGGCACAGATACTCTACTCCAAGAGATAATTTAGGAGAACTTTCCAAGCATGACAAGAGATATTGAAATTCAGATAGCAGGCAGTTTCAGAACCCCAGCAAGACTCAACCTAAATAAAGCACCTTCTAGACACATTGTAATTAACTTCACCAAAGTAAATATGAAGGAGAAAATTCTGCAAGCAGCCAGACATAAGAAAACCATAACCTACACGGGGAAGAATATTGAAATGACTGAAGATCTCTATGTTGAAACTTTTCAAGCCAGAAGAGAATGGTCATTGACCTTCAATCTCCTAAAACAAAACAACTTTCAGCCCAGGATCTTGTATCCAGCTAAACTGATGTTCATTTATGACAGAGAAGTTAAATACTTTAATGACATATACAAATTGAAAAAAATTGCCATAACCAAACTAGCTCCTCTGGATATCTTCAAACTCTTCTTCCCTAATGACCAGCACAATGCTCTACCACCAAAGTAAACTCACTCTGAAATTCTTGACCAAAACCCAATGTCCACAGTGGGTCAGAGAAGTTAACTACTTTAATGACGTACACATGTTGAAGAAATTTGCCATAACCAAACCAGCTCCTCAGGATATCCTCAGACTCATAATGCTCTACCACCAAAGTAAACTCACTCTGAAATTACTGACCAAAACCCAATGTCCACAGTGGTGAAAACATTCAAAATGTTCACTGGACTTTTGAAAAACTTGACACCCTAAATACTACCAGGCTTATCAATCAATTAACTCTCAATTAACGTAAAAGGCTTAAACTATCCTCTTATGAGGCACAGGTTGCCTGACTGGATGCAAAAACTTAAGCCAGATATCTGCTGCTTGCAAGAATCTCATCTTACCTTAAAGGATAAATATAGACTTAGGGTGAAGGGATGGGCATATGTAATCCAAGCAAATGGAAATCAGAAAAAAGCAGGGGTAGCAATTTTATTTATTTGCAGATACACTAGGCTTTATACAAACAAAAGTAAGGAAAGACAATGATGGTTACTTCATATTTGTTAAGGGAAACACTCAACATGATGAGATGTCAATTATTAACATTTATGTGCCCAACCAGAATGTTCCTCAATTTATAAGGGAGACCCTAACAGACATGAGCAATTTAATATCTTCCAGCATCATAATAGTTAGAGATTTTAACACCCCTTTGGCAGTGTTGGATAGATCCTCAAATAAGAAAACAAGCAAGAAATTTTGGACTTAAACTTCGCCATTCAACAATTGAACTTAACAAACATCTACAGAACATTTCATCCTAACAAAACTGAATACACATTCTTCTCATCAGCCCACAGAACATCCTCCAAAATTGATGACTTCTTAGGTCACAAGTCTAACCTCACAAATTTAAAAGTATAGGAATTATTCCTTGTATTTTCTCAGATCATCATGCAATAAAAGTTGAACTCACCAATAATAGGTATCATCATACTCACACAAAGACATGGAAACTAACCTTATGCTGAATGATAGCTGAATCAGAGATGAGATTAAGAAGGAAATTGCCAAATTTTTGGAACAAAACAATAATGAAGACATGAATTATCAGAATATGTGGGATACCATAAAGGCAGTCCTATGAGGGAAATTTATAGTGTTGCAAGCCTTTCTCAAAAGCATGGAAAGAGGGGAAGTCAATAACTTAATGGAACATGTTAAGGACCTGGATAAGGAAGAACATTCCAACCCCAAACCCAGGAGAAGAAAAGAAATAACTAAAATTACAGAAGAATTTAATAAAATCAAAAACAAAACAATTATTTAAAAGATCAATGAATCAAAAAGTTGGTTTTTGAAAAATCGAATAAAATTGATAAACCTTTAGGTAACCTAACCATAAATAGAAAATGAGAGTCCATAATATCATCAATCAGAAATGACAATGGCAAAATAACAACAGACACCTCAAAAATTCAAAGAATCCTTAATGAATACTACGAAAAACTTTATTCTCAGAAATATGGAAATCTGAAAGAAACTGACCAATACTTGGTAGCACATCAACTTCCTCACTTAATCAGAAAGAAATGGAAATGCTGAACAGACTTAAATCAAGTACTGAAATAGAATCAACTATATGAAATCTCCCCAAAAATAAGAGTCTGGGACCAGATGGCTTCACATCAGAATTTTAACAAACCTTTAAAGAGGAACTAGTACCTATATTACTTAATCTTTTCCAAAACATCGAAAAAGAAGGAATACTTCCCAACACATTCTATGAAGCAAATATCACCCTGATCCCCAAACCAGGAAAAGACCCTACAAGAAAAGAAAATTATAGACCAATATCTTTAATGAACATAGATGCAAAAATATTCAATAAGATCGTAGCAAACAGAATCCAGCAACATATCTAACAAATTATACACCAAGACCAAGTGGGTTTCATCCCAGGGGATCAAGGTTGGTTCAATATATGTAAATCTATAAATATAATACATCACATAAACAAAATAAAAAATAAAGACCATCTGATTCTCTCAATAGATGCAGAAAAAGACTGGCAACATCCATCATCCTTTCATGATCAGAACACTTAAGAAAATAGGTATAGAAGGGAATTTTCTTAAACTGATAGAGGCCATCTACAGCAAAACCCACAGCCAATATCATATTGAATAGAGTAAAATTGAAAAAATTTCCGCTCAGATCAGGAACCAGGTAAGGTTGCTAATTGTCTTCACTGCTTTTTAACATTGTAATGGAAGTCTTAGCCATTGTAATCAGGGAAGAAAAGGCAATTAAGGGTATACAAATAGGGTCAGAGCAGATCAAACTTTCACTCTTCACAGATGATATGATTTTATACCTGGAAAACCCCAGGGACTCAACCACAAAACCCTTAGAAGTGATCAAGGAATACAGTAGCATCTTAGGATGCAAAATCAATACTCACAAATCAGTAGCTTTTATAAATACCAATAATAGTCAAGCTGAAAAAACAGTCAAGGACTCTATTCCCTTACAGTTGTGCCAAAGAAGATTAAATACTTGGGAATTTACCTAACAAAGGATGTGAAAGATCTTCATGAAGAGAATTATGAAACTCTTGAGAAAGACAATAGCTGAGGATGTTAACAAATGGAAAAACATACCATGCTCATGGCTAGGAAGAATCGACATTGTTAAAATGTCCATATTACTCAAAGCAATTTACAAATTTAATGCAATCCCTATCAAAGCACCACCATCATACTTTAAAAATCTAGTACTTCATTTTACATGGAACCAGAAAAGAACTCAAATAGCCAAGACATTACTCAGAAATAAAAACAAATCAGGAGGAATCAGGCTACCAGACTTCAAACTATACTATAAATCTATAGTATTCAAAACAGCATGTTATTGGCACAAAAACAGAGAGGCAGATGTATGGAACAGAAGTGAAGACCAAGAGATGAACCCAGACAATTATTGTCACTTGATCTTTGATAAGCCCATCAAAAATATAAATTGGGGGAAAGATTCCCTATTTAACAAATGGTACTGGGAGAATTGGCTGATGACTTGTATAAGACTGAAACTGAACCCACACTTTTCACCATTAAGAAAAATTGACCCTCACTGGATAAAAGATTTAAACTTAAGACATGAAACTATAAAGATTCTTGGAGAGAATGCAGAAGAAACACTTGAAGAAATTGGCCTGGGAGAATACTCTATGAGGAGGATACCTAGGGCAATTCAAGCCACACCAAAATTACATTACTGGGATCTGATCAAATTAAAAAGTTTCTAATTAGCCAAAAACACAGTAAGTAAAGTAAGCAGACAACCTTCAGAATGGGAGAGGATATTTGTAGGTTATGCTTCTGACAAAGGTTTGATAATCAGAGTCCACAGAGAACTCAAACTTATTAATAAGAAAAGGACAAGTAATCCCATTTTATTGTGGGCAAGGGACTTCAACAGAAGCTTCTCTGAAGAAGATAGGCACATGGCCTACAGACACATGAAAAAATGCTCATCATCTTTAATCATCAGAGAAATGCAAATCAAAACCACTTTGTGTGGGCAGCGCGTGTGGCTCAAGGGAGTAGGGTGCAGGCCTCATATACTAGAGGTGGTGGCTCAGCCCTGGCAAAAAAAAAACAAAAAACACTTCATGATATTATCTAACTCCCATGAGAGTGGCTCACATAACAAAATCCCAAAAGTATAGATGTTGGCGTGGATGTGGAGAAAAGGGAACACTTTTGCAGTGCTGGTGGGAGTGCAAGCTAGTATGTCCCCTTTAGAAAGAAGTATGGAGAATATTCAGGGATTAAAAGTAGACCTGCCATTTGATCCTGCAATTCCTCTACTAGCTGTATATCCAAAAGACCAAAAATCACTTTATAACAAAGATATTTGCAACAGATTGTTGGTTGCAATTCAATTCATAATACCCAATGGAAGAAGCCCAAGTGGCCATCAACCCATGAATGGATTAATAAATTGTAGAATATATATATCATGGAATATTATGCAGCCTTAAAAAAGATGGAGACTTTACCTCTTTTACATTTACATGGATGGAGCTGGAACATGTCCTACTTAGTAAAGTATCTCAAGAATGGAAAGAAAAGTATCCAATGTACTCAGTATTATGAAACCAATTTCCAATCACTCATACTTTCATATGAAGAATATATCACAACTATTGCCCAAAATGAAGGACAGAGGAGGGAGGATGGGGTGGGAAGGAGGTGGTCAGATCGAGGAAGAGTGAATGGTGGAATCACACCTAGGTGCATAATGCAAGGGTACATGTTGGATCTATTAGTATAGAGTATAAATATCTTAACATAATAATTAAGTAAATGAGATGAGGTATATATTAACCAGTGGGATGTAAGTGTTCCTAATTCTATATGAAATCAGCACTTTGTATCCCCCCAAAGCATTAATGTATACATGATCCATGTGTTTATGATTTAATAAAAATAAAATAAAAAATAATTTTGTCTGTTTTATAAATCTCTAATGCCTGATAAGTAGCTGAAAATCAAACAGTGTTCAAATAAAGAATAAATGAATGAATAAATAGTCTTTGTTTATTCCTAGTTCTTCTCTGACTTAACTAATAGCCTCCTAATATCTTTCTCTGCTTTTGGTCTTTTTCTTCCAATTTATTACCCATAACATTGCCAGAGAATTTTATCCAAATCACAAATCGACAGTGCCTAAAAATCTGTCTTAGTTTCCCACTGTCCACTGGAGTCAGAATCTTTGAGACAATCCTTTTCTTCCTAACCTCTCACTGTTTTTTTTTGGACTCGTGTTACAGGTAGGCCAAACATAGCATGCTCCCTCTTGAATGAAATGCCTACTGACAACTATGGGAACTCTAACAATTTTTTTCTTTGTTCAAGATCTTGGTCAATTATTTCTTCATTGAAATAATGACACCATTTCATCTTTGACCATAATTAATTCATTTTTTTCTTCATGTTGATAGTAATATGTACATTTCTTTATTAATACGTCACTTTGTCAAATATCTGTGTATCTACCTCAGTAGACTATGATTGCTTCAGAACTGGACCTGAGTTTTATTCATCTTTGCAAATCCAGACTCAGCACAGAGCTGGGCCAAAGATAGTTGGTCAATAAAATGTTTGGATGATGAATCAATGAATGATTAAATACATTAATTTATGGATGAATCCTAACCTTTAATATAAACGGCATAAATTAATAAGATTAAAATATATATGCAAACAAAAAATAAAACTCACTGATAAGAATTTGAATACAATATATTTATTGCATGATAATTTTTATGATTGCCTCTATGAATTATTTAAATCTTCACAACCCACCTGAAATTTTATTCATTATACAAATGCCATAAAAAGTGAAGAGGATATTTTAATATACCTTTATATTTTAAATATTAGTTCTTCTAAAGATCTAATTTCTATTTAAGTTGAGAAAGAACATTTCAATAATTTAAACATAAGTGGATAAAAAGATTTCAACACAATTGGAGAAATTACATGCTTTCATTTTCTAAGCCACCGAAGAAATTTGAAAGTAAAGTTGTTAGAGAATGATTAATGATTAACATTTTTCTGTACACTCTTCTCATGATTCTAACAGTTCCTAAAAATAATAAAATAAAAATTTCCTGTAGTTAGATTCTGTCAATATAAATTATTGATAGTTATTTATTAGAGAATGGAATAAATTTTCTCATTATAATTTTTATTATATTTTATAGTATTTTTAAGAAGCTAAGTTTTATGTGGGATGTAAATACACCCTTTTTCCGTAAAACATGTTACAATCAAGAGAAATTAAATGGTAAGTAATGTTAAATTTCGGTCCACTAAGTTTATTCTTAAAATAAGAATTCATAGACTTGATGCTGTATCTCACACCTGTAATCTCAGCACTCTGGCAGGTGGAGACAGGCAGATTGCCTGAGCCCATGAGTTTGAGACCATCTTAAGCTATAGCAAGACTCTGTCTCTTAAAAAAAAAAAAAAAAAAAAAAATATATATATATATATATATATATATATAGCTGGGCATCGTGGCAGGCACCTGTAGTCCCAGGAACTTGGGAGGCTGAGGCAAAAGAATCTCTTGAGCCCAAGAGTCTGAGGTTGCTGTGAGCTATGACACCACAGCACTCTACGAGAGGCCAAAAAAAAAAAAAAAGAATTCATAACTCCTGATTTTTTTTTGATACCAAGTTCTATATTGCTGTGCTATTTCTTAATGATAGGACATTAACTCACTGCTCTATCAGTGAATATTTTTGAACTTTTTGTTGTTTTCAAAGAAGTGCTAGATTTTCTACATTCAATTAATCTGTCTCTATGCACTCTTGACTACTATGAATGAAAAGACTAAATAGACTTTTTGAAGACATCATTAGTGAAATTTGAGCCAGGAGGAATAAAAGTTTCAGGCTTACTGACCTGTCTACTGATAGTTTTCAAAAGAGGAAGAAAGAAGGAAACATAGCCTTTTTTTCCTTCCCAATTACTTTTTCTAAGCAGTAGAAAGCCCCTTCGGCTGGGGCTGGGACATCTCAACTAATTCTCATACTTCCCAAAGTTCATGTGTTAGGTGGCCTAGCAGAGTAGGTGTGCAAAGCTTTGGTGAACAAATGAATGCTGATAATGGCCAGTTTCTTCCACACATGATTTGGAGACTCTTTTATTATTATTGTCTCAGATATTTAAAAGACAAAGATTTGTTGGAAGAAGGATAAAAGAGGCCTTCTGGGCAAGCTTCCTTGAAACTTCTGTCTAAGGGGAGGAAAGAGCAGAGGGAAAAGAATGTTTACTGTTGATTCTCTACTTTGTTCCAGGTTTTATGCTAGGCATTCTACTTATTTTAGCTCATTTAATCCTTACAACACTGAAATAGCTATTGTTGTGGCTGCTTTTATTTAAGAAAACAAAGTTCAAAGAACTGAATTAACCTGCCTGGGTCAAACAAAAGAGAAAAAAAGAGGATTTTTTAATCTAAGGTGGTTTGAGTCCAGCGTTTATTCCAACATACCATTCTTCCCTTAAAACAAACAAATAAAATAAAACAAAACCACCACCACCAGCACTAATCCACAAAACATGCTTTTATTTTGTCACGCCCTTTTATTGTAAGTCAATTGTTTTTTTGAAACATATGGATGTAATAGTAATGAACAAGAAGAAAGTCCTAATGCTGTTAAAAAAGATACCACTGTGCAATCCTATTTGTCTAAAGGAGAATTTAACTACAGCAATATTTAACATGGGAAAAATTATTTATAGTTTTGTGTCTCATCCACACACATATATGGACTGGACCCCTAGGTGTGCAATCAGGTGACAAAGCACTAGGATGTGTTGCTTCTCTGTTCCAAAGCCTACGTGTCTCCCCACCTCTCTAACTCTCTCAGCAGAAGACGACAAGGGCTACCTACAAACCGACAAACTTACAAAGTCTAATTATTGTCTTTTCTAACATGTGTTTTAATATTATCCCCAGCCAATTCCAAGCACTCCACATAATGTAACATTACAATAGAAGAAAAGTGTTTCTAATAAAACCAGCCCTTTGCTATCATTTTCAGCTTTCTTTTGATAAAGTGCATTGATTTTTTTAAAAAGAGCTCCAACGGTGCAGTGTTTGAAACTCTACCTCAAATAGGTCAGAGTCTTACTTCCCTTGTTGTGTTGTACAGCATGAAAGGCTGCTTGGGTTTTCTCATGACTTCACTCCTTGAGGGACCTCCCATGGATCATTTCTCTTAGTAAAAAAGAATCCATTGACTGAGCCTATCCTGAAGCTAACAAACTGAGCTTTCCATGGGGAAATAACAGCAAATTGAGCGCAGCTATTGACCAGCCTTCTGTAGTTAAAAATACAACAAACTCTACCTTGTCCGATTTACTCTTAAATTACTGGTCATTTTCATGCTCTGCAGGCATTATTTACTACTTGATAACCTTTCAGACAAGTAGAACAAAAAATTAGCCTCTATCTTCTATGTGTTTTTGTTAACTGATATCCAGCATATATAGAAATGTTTTTCTTTTATTTATAGTTTATACGACTGTTCAGTTTTTATATACACAGATATATATGTATGATACATGTGTTATTTAAGAAGAAAATGTGTCTAAAATGCAGTGGTTTAATTATGCTAATGATAACTTGATATTTATATTTATCTTTCTTTCAATTTGGATAATAATCAGATAAGACATGCCACAATAAATGATATAATTAAACAACAAATTTCCTTACTCAATATAAAAAAATCTTCTAGACACATGCTATTTTGAGATATTTAAAATTAGTTACAAGTTATTTTTATTTCAAATTCAGTACCAATGAAAAACATGAAAAAATATATTTTTAATTTATATATTATTTTTTAAAGGTGGAAAATGTCATGTTACTGCAAGGAAAAAATTCTGTAGATGCCACATTTACTAGAGGAAAAGATAAAAATGAATCTCATGCCTAGTACACTGTAATCAGTATTTGTAAAAACAAAATAAAAAACAATAAAAACACAAACCACAAATGTATTTAGTGCAAGTATAGTAATTTCTTGCTAGGACAAGCAACGAATAGTGTTTTGTAGGAAGCATTAATTAATTAAATTATTTGTAATGAGCTACATGAAATATATTTTGACTAAAATTTACATTTTTATTTCTATAAATTTTATCAGACCAATTTTATATGTTCACCATTAGAAAATCCTATTTACTAAAATATTTCATGACTATATTATAAAGTAGCTTAAAATCATCATCTTTACTTTTGTTTTTTTTTTTGAGACAGAGCCTCAAGCTGTCACTCTGGATAGAGTGCTGTGGCATCACAGCTCACAGCAACCTCCAATTCCTGGGCTCAAGCGAGTCTCCTGCCTCTGCCTCCCAAGTAGCTGGAACTACAGGCACCCGCCACAAT
>CAUYON010014696.1:0-34806 GCA_963573935.1 Arctocebus calabarensis | reverse complement strand
GAAGGGTCAGGAGAAAACTTCTAAATACGGATCAAAAATGTTTTCATATAGTAAACGAGAAAATATCATGAACAGTATGTCAATCAGGTTGATAAAATATCTCAGATTGCATGTGAAGCCCCCACACTGTACCCCATGGTTGAAGTAATGTACACAGCTATGATTCAAAAAAATAAAATAAAATATTATAAAAAAATAAATAAAGTAAATAAATCCCCCAATACATTTATTTATGTCCACAAACTATAATATTCACCAACTGACAATTTTTTAATCATTTTCTTTTCCCCGTGAACTAAAACCTGAGGTTAGGATATTAACATGATTACCTCTGTATGATAAGTTTCTAAGACAGCTTCAATATTTGCTGTTGAAGGAGCCTTTAAGGCCAACAAATCTTCCTGTAACATATCCAACTAAAGGGGGAAAAAGGAACATAGATTAGAAACCCTGTAGAAACACAGAAAGCTTATTAAAAATCTCATAATTCTTTTTTAGAATCCTTGTCTTAAAATTATGATGTTCTCTCTTCAGCTGAGTCACCGAAAGAAATTTTAAATGAAGTGGATAAATTTTTATTCATTAAAAAATATTCACTGAAGGTGCATAGGCATTTCCCACACAGCAAATGTGGCCTTCCAAGGAATGGTTAAATGGTTCTTTATCTTTTGGACCTCTACCTCTAACCCATCCCCAAAGTGTATTACTCATTTTTATATCCTCTACAGGTCCTGAGTATGGCAGTCTACCACCAGCAGTTAACCCACCCACATGGTTCATGGGTGAGTAAGCCAGTCCTATTAGAGTGAGCTGAATCAGCTGAAGCAGAATAAATCTCTTACTGGGAATTCTGGGGCAAAACTACCTAAAACTGGGTTTTCTGTTAAATGTTACACAAGGAATTTCAATGACTATGGTAATGCTGTTGTCTGCATTTTGCAGATGGAAAACCTAGGGGCTAGTGAGACTAAATTCAAGCTAGGATTTAAACTCAGGCTGTCCATTTGTATATTCCTTGTCACTATATTGTCCAGTGGCTAAAAACACTGGCTACACTGTTAAATCAAAAAAAAAAAAAAAAAAAAAAACAGAGACGGATAGAAAACATGCGTTCCATAGTAGATATGCTCTAGAAAAGTCCTAAGAGTGTATTTTGTAAATGCAATTATTTTAAATGCACCTGGGAAACTCACAACCAAGAAAACCCTTCTTCAAAATGTCTTTATAAAATAAAAGCCTTTTATATGTAAATTTAGATTTTTTTTTTTTTACTTTTTAAAGCTGGCATTATTGAGTTTCTAAGTATTTATTTTAAAATATTCCCGTGAAGGTGCCAGGCATAATACCCCTGAGTTCAGTTTTCATTTCCTTAATTTTACATAAGAGAAAACTGGGCTTTAGAGAGACCTTCCCAAAGTCACAAAGATAAAAGCAATAGATGCCCACTAAAGCCTGTGATCTCAACTGCTTCTGGTGCCTCACCACAAAATATTTTGTGTGTCATTCCAATATCAAAAAGTACACACATCCAAACAATTACCTTTTCAGAGTCTACAAAGTGTGTAGCAATTCCTGCTCTGTACACATCTCTTCCTTTTAGTCTGAATCCTGTTAATGCCAGGAAGTAACCAAGTTTTCCTTGAAGTCTTGGCAAGAAATAACCTCCACCCACATCAGGAAATAATCCTGTAATTAAATATAACAAAAAGAAATAACACTGATTCAAATGAAAAAGATAAAGATAGCCTCTTTAGAACACAGAATCCTTTCTCTGTGGAGCATGGATCTATACTACAAATACTATTGAACTGAGTATAATATAATATAATCAATACCATGAGAGACTTGGTTTGTGCTATATAAAAACTGTGCTAACTTGGATATTTTTCAAAATCTTTACATCTCATTTCTATCCAATTCAGTAAAGTATGTGATGATACAATGTTCTGTATATCAGAAGTACTCAATAATGTTACCTAAATTTTCTTGCCACTAATTTACTTTTTTTTTTTTTTTTTTTTGAGACAGAGCCTCAAGCTGTCACCCTGGATAGAGTGCCATGGCATCACAACTCACAGCAAGCTCCAATTCCTGGGCTCAAACGAGTCTCTTGCCTCCGCCTCCCCAGTAGCTGGGACTACAGGCACCCACCACAATGCCCGGCCATTTTTTGGTTGCGGCCGTCATTGTTATTTGGCGGGTCCAGGCTGGATTCGAACCCACCAGCTTAGGTGTACGTGGCTGGCACCTTAGCCCGTTGAGCCACAGGCGTCGAGCCCACTAATTTACTCTTTAAGAATCTCTGAAATAGGAAAAGCTATTTTCTTTCCAAATGAAAAGCACAGGAAAAAATACACACACATAACTTATGAGCTAGTATATTAAGGAAAAATTCATTATTACCATTTAAATCATTTCCCTAACTTAATTACCTAATTTTTTCACTAATTTTTAATTAAAGTTATAACTGTAAACATTTATGGGATACAATGGGATGATTTGATATATAATGTGGAATGCTTACATCAAACTGATTAACATCACCATCACCTCATTTACTTTATTTTGTGAGAAGACATTTAAAAATTTACTCTTATTTTGAAATCTATCCTTGCATTGTGCACATTAGACGAGATCCCACCAAATGCCCTCCCTCCTCCCACCAATCACCCTTCTCATCCCTTCTCTCACCTCATCTCTCCCTCTTGCTAGACTATATTTGTGTTTTATCTTTTGTATGCATATGCAAGTGTTTATATGTTGGTTTTATAATAGTATAGAGTACATTGGGTACTTTTTTTCCATTCTTAAGATACTTTACTAAGAAGAATATATTCCAGCTCCACCCAGGTAAACATAAAAGATGTAAAGTCTCCATCTTTTTGTGGCTGAATAGTATTCCAGGGTATACATATACCACAGCTTGTTAATCCATTCATGGGTTGATGGGTACTTGGGTTGCTTCCATGACTTGGCAATTATGAATTGGGCTGCAATAAACATTCTGGTGCAAATGTCTTTGTGGTAAAATAATTTTTGTTCTTCAGGGTAGATACCTAGTAATAGAATTGCAGGATCAAACAGAATGTCAACTTTTAGTTCTTTGAGGATTCTCCATACTTCTTTCCACAAAGGTTGTATTAGTTTGTGATCCCATCAGCAGTGAGAATTGTTCCCTTTTCTCCACATCCACACCAGCATCTGGAGTTTGGGGACTTTGTGGTGTGGACTAATTTTACTGGAGTTAGATGATATCTTAAGAGTGGGTGTGATTTGCATTTCTCTGCTGACTAAAAATGATGAGCATTTTTTCATGTGTCTGTAGGCCATGCGCCTATCTTTAGTCAGTGTGAGAGGCCTTAGGAGAACCACCTGGTTGACACCTTCATCTGAGACTTTCAGCCTCTAGAACTATGAGAAATACATTTCTGCTGTTTAAGCCACTCAGGCTCTGTTTATGGCAGCCCTAGCAGACTGCTCTCAAATCCAATTATGCCTTTTCCCTTGAATGCCAAACTCTTAGATCAGCCTTCCAGACATAACCACATGGATAATTAGCACCTCACTTATAGCAAAAACACAACTCTTGATTCACATCCCTCCAACTACGCTGCTTCTCTCCTAATTAGCCTTATCCATCTATCTAATAGCACACTATCTTGAAGTTATTCCTGATTTATCATATCAGCAAGGCAGTTTAGCCCAAAACATTTTTCAAATCTATTTATTCTAGTCAACCCTATACCTGCACACTACTCTAAGCCAAAGTCTCTTCTCTCAAGATCTGTGCTGTCCAACAGAACTTTGTGCAATAATGAAAATGTCCTATAATTTGGGGTGTTCAATAAGTAGCCACTCTCCATACATGTCTATTAAACACTTGAAATGTGGCTGGTGTGATGATAAATGAACTTATTTTAATCAAATTTAATTAATTTATATTTAAATTTAAAAAGCCACTTGTAGGTAATGGCTATAACATTGGACAGTGTAGTAGTTGTATTCCTCTCAACTACTGGAATAATCATTATTTAACCAATCTCACTACTTCTACTCTGGCACTCCTACAATTCATTATCCTCAAAGCAGTCAGAGAGATGGTCTTAAAATACAAACCAGATCCTGTCAATCCACAGCTTCCTCTCATATCTAGGGTTAAACAAACACATACTCTTCACCAGAGCCTTCACATACCTCTTCAAGAGCTTATTTATGACATCACTTCTACCCTTCAAGAGCTTACTTATGACATTTCTACCCTTGATTTACACACTGTTGCTTCCTTTGGGTTTCCTGAGCAGAACAGACCCTTACCCTTCTTCTTTTTTTTTTTTTTTTTTTTTTTTGCAGTTTTTGGCCGAGGCTGGGTCTGAACCCACCACCTCCGGCATATGGGACTGGTGCCCTACTCCTTTGAGCCATAGGCGCCCCCCAACCCTTACCCTTCGTGTCATTAAACTAACTTTTCCCAATGATACAATATTCTGCTCTTAGATTTTGTCACTCAAAATCTAATTTAACCTCAGCTTAAAGGAGATCCACTCTGAGAGCCTCTTAAATCATCTAATCTAAAGTAACTACCTTAGAGACTTAAACTTTGGAGAAAATGGAGTAACAGGGCACACGCAAACACACACACACACACTACTGAAACAACTGTAAAAATCAGACACAATATACAAAACAGTCTTTTCAACACTGGACATCAGTTAGTAAAGAAAAGTGACCTCTGAATGTTCCAAAAACAATCAAAGTAAATCATACAAATAGCTCCTGCTTAACGCCTGGAGAGAGTTTCTAGGCTCAACCCACTCCCTCATTTGGGAAGATGAAACTCAGAGTCCAGGGAGACCAAGACAGAATTCCCAGAACAGAGTACCAGAGAGGAAGGAGACAGTTGCAGAGAGAGCACAAGAGATCTTCAAGGGATCTCCTTTAAATATTTAGCTTGGGATTAGACAATACATCTGTATATACATGTGAGGAAGCTACCTGAGTCTACCTGCCACAGGAAAGGATCACAAAGAACAGTACTGGGAATTCACACAGGGCTGAGAATAGTGCATGTTCTCACCAGCCAGACTAGGAAAACTCATGATTCATGGGGCCTGTGTAAGATAAAAAGAAGGATCTTGCTTCAGTGGCAAGAAATAACTAGCCCTAGCCAGAGTGCTGCTCCACTCCTGCATGAAAAAAAAATCTTAAAACACCTGATAAGTTCAAAATGTTTCCAAAGAACTTAAATTCATTCAAAAATATGAGAATACAAAAATATCTAGCACTGAACCAAGTATAGTTTACAATGTCTAAATATAATAAAAAATTACCAGCCATCTAAAGGAGGAAAATAGTACCTATAATGAAGTGATAAAAAAATAAAGATTGACTCAGAACTGACATAAATATAAGAATTAGCAGGGAAAAATAGTATTAACACAGTTACCACAAATATATCCCATATGTTCAAGAAGTTAAATAGAGACATAGAAAAAACAATTTTTTTTTAGTGATAGAATAGGAATAAATCTTCCTTGGAGGTAATTCTCAGATTGAAGAAGAAAAAATGAGAAAGGACTACATTTGTGTTTTCTAGGCTGACAATAATGCCAATATTCATTAGAAAATAGGTACAGAAGGTACCTATTCAGCACCAGGAAAAGAAAAAACCAAAGACCCAAATCATACTTGTAGGGATGAAAACTGAACTGAATATATAAACTAAAAAATACTTGAAAGAGATTAAAGGAAGATTAGACTTTGCAAAAGGAAAAAAAACTATAAACCTATGTAGCTCAATAAACAGAAGTGTTAAAAACATAAAGTACACCAAGGCACATCATAATCAGATGTTTCTTCTTGTTTTCTCCCAAAACAAGAGAAAAACTTAAGAGCAGCCAGAGAAAGTAAAAAGACACTTACTTGTAAGAAAACAAAGTTAGAATGAGAGCAGATTTTTCATAGGAAACAATGTAAACATGAAGACAGTGTATTAATGTCTTTACTGAAATTAAAAATCAGAATAGGCCAAGCGTAGTGGCTCACACCTGTAATCCTAGAACTCTGGGAGGCCAAGATAGGTGGGTTGCTTGAGCTCAGGAGTCTGAGACTGGTCTGAGCAAGAGCAAGACCCTGCCTTTATCAAAAATAGAAAATTTAGCCAGGTATGGTGGCTACTAGGGAGGCTGAAACAGGAGAATCACCCGAGCCCAGGAGTTTGAGGTTGCAGTGAGGTATGATGACACCACTGTACTCTAGCTGTGACAACAAAGGGAGACTGCATCAAAAAAGAAAAGAAAAAACATCAAGATAGTTTCCAGGAGGGTAGTGTACACCATAGCCCCAGCTATTCTGGAGAGTAATGTGGGAGGATTACTTGAGCCCAGGAGTTCAAGTCCAGCAAGAACTCATGTCAAACAAAATAAAAAATAAAACTATTTGCAGATGACATGATTAAAAAAAATCAGAATAGAATTCTATTATATACCCAAGTCTCAAACCAATAAACTCCGCTTTCATCTGATGAGACTTGAGAAAGAAGAGCAGATGACCATAAAGTAAGCAAATGAAAGGAAGGAATAAACATCAGAGCAAAAATCAACAAGGTTAAAAATAAATGAAAACAAGAATCTGGTTGTTTTTTGAGATCAATAAAATTAATAAACCTCTAATTAGACTGATCAAGAAAAAAGGAGGGAAGGCACAAATGACCAATATCAAGAACTAGAACGCCAGACATCACTACAGATTACACAGGTATTAAAAAGATAATAAGCAAATAATATTGTCTTACTCTGTTTTGTGTTGCTATGGCAGAATGCCACAGATTGGGTAATTCATAAAGAAAACAAATGTATTTCTCACAGTTCTGAAGCCTGGGAAGTCCAATATCACCATGTCAGCATTGGACAAGATTCTCTTGTTGAGTCATGAAGCCAGTGACAGAGGAAGAAAGAGCAAGGGGGAAAGAGGTTGACCTCGTCCTTTTACCAGAAACCAACCCAGTAACTAACCCTGTCCCCAAATAATGGCATTAGTCCATTCATGAGGACTCTGCCTCGTGACCTAATCACTTCTTAAAGGTCCCACCTCTCAACTCCGTTGATTTGGGGATTAAGTTTCCAACATGTGAGCTTTGGGGAGACATGTGTAAGTTATAGCAATTACGAAGAACTTTATGCTAATAAATTGGACACATTCCTTGAGAGACTCAAATTATCAAAGCAAAGCTTATAGAAGAAGAAATAGATAAAGAGCCTTAAACCTATCAAAGACTTTGAATTTGTCAATTAAAAACCTTTCCACAAAGAAAACTTTCAGCCTAAATGGTAAAATCTACATTTTTTTTTTTTTTTGTGGAGACAGAGTCTCACTCTATCGCCCTCAGTAGAATGCAGTGGTGTCACAGCTCACAGCAACCTCCAGCTCTTGGGCTTAAGCAATTCTCTTGCCTCAGCCTCCCAAGTAGCTGGGACTACAGGCGCCCACCACAGCGCCCAGCTAATTTTTGATGCAGTTCGGCTGGGGCCGAGTTTGAACCCGCAGCCCTCGGTATATGGGGTCGGTGCTCTACTCACTGAGGCACAGGCACCGCCCTAAAGTCTACATTTTTTAAAGATTCTATACAAAATTCCAGAAAATGAAGCCAGCATTACACCAAAACCCCCAAATAAGGACATTACAAGAAAATCCAAGACCAAATGTCTCATCAACATAGCTGCAAAAATTTCAAATAAAATTTTAGTAAAGCATACACAGTAATATATAGAAAGGATAACACATCATTCCAAAGTAAGATCTATCCTATCAATGCAGAATTGGTTTAATGTAGTAGCAATCAGAGTAATTTACCACTACAAACTATTAAATTAAAAAACACAAATTATCACCTCAATAGAAAAAAATAACACTTCACAAAGTTAAAAATGCATTCCTAATAAAAAACCCACAGTAATCTAGTTCTAGAAGGAAATTTCTTTGCCCTGATAAAAGGCACCCAAATCTACAGCTTAATATCTAACTTAATTGGTGAAAGACTGAACGCATTCCCCTAATACCAGGAAAAAGGGAAGAATGTCCATTCTCATCATTTCTATGCAACATTGTATTGGGAGTTCTACCCAAGAGGAACAATCTACCCAAAAGAACATCCTCCTTAGTAAAGTATGTCAAGAATGGAAAAAAGCAATAAGCAAGAGAAAGAAATAAAAGGTATCCAGATTAGAAAAGAAAAAGTTAAACTGTCCTTATTTGTAAATGACTTGTCATTCCACTGCAATTTACAAAATAGCAACACTATGAAGTAAGCTTGGTTAAGTTTGCAGAGCACAAGATCGAGATCTGCATACAAAAATCATCTGTATTTCTATACACTGGTAACTAACAATTGAAGCTGAAAATTTTTTAAAAATATAACTTATAATATTCATATTGTTTGATATTATAAAACAATAATAAATATGGATAAATATGACAAAAGATATGTAAGACCTATAAACTGAGAACTGCAAAACTTGCCGGAAGAAATTAAATACCACTTACATAAACAGAGAAATTATCTTGCTCACAGGTCTGAAGACTCACTATTGTTAAGATGTTGATTCTCCCTAAATTGATCTGCAGATTCTAGATAATAAAATTAAAATCCCATGAGGATTTTTTGTTGACATTAACAAACTCATACTAAAATTCACAATACAAAGCACTGAAACAGCCAAAAGAACTTCAGGGGAAAAAAGAACAAATCAGGAAGATTATTATACCTAGTTTCAAGACAGACTATAAAGCAAAAGTAATCAAAACAACATGGTATTGGCACCAAGATCAACATATATAAAAAACTGACAAAGGAGCAAAAGCAATTCAGTGATGAAACAATAGCCTTTTCAACAAATGGTGCTAGAGAAACTGTAATTTCCATATACAAAATAATAAACTTTGATCTGTATCTTTGATCTGTACCTCTTACCATCTGTAAAAATTAACTCAAAATTATCACACATCTAAATCCAAGAATATATTACCTAACTAATCTTTTATCTAAAATTACTACAGTGTATCTCCAGTTAATATTCTCGGTTTTGTGTTTTCAGATACATTTAATGAGCTAATATAAACTATTAGGTTTCTTCTTGTTTAATTTCTCTTTTAAAGTTCTTTTTTTATATACCTTTAATTATTATTTTTTAATTAAATCATAGCTGTGTACATTAATGCAATCATGTGGTATAATGTGCTGGTTTCATATACAATCTGAACTATTCTCATCAAACTGTTTAACATAGCCTTCAAGGCATTTTCTTAGTTATTGTGTTGAGACATTTATATTCTGCATTTAGTAAGTTTCATCTGTACCTTTCTAAGATGTGCTGTAGGTATGGTCTGACCATACTTTTTTCTTTTTTTTGTCCGTTTATTAAGTCATATACACAGAGATCATGAATACATTTATGCTTTTGTGGGGTACAATGTGTTTTTTTTTAATATAATTTGGAATGGTTACATCAAACTAATTAAAATAGCTTTCACCTCATTTACTTAATTATTGTATTAAGACATTTATGTTCTATACTTGGTAGATTTGACTTGTACCCTTACAATATGCTCCATAGGTGTGGTCCCACCATTTACTCTTGCTCTATCAAACCTCCCCTCTCCCTTCCTACCCCCTCCACTTCTCTTCTGCATCCTAGGCTATAGTTGTGATCTATCTTTCATAAGAAACATGAGTAATTATAAATTATTTTCTTAAAAGTATTGAGTACATTGGATACCTTTTCTTCCATTCCTGAGATACTTTACTAAGAAGAATATATTCCAGCTCCATCCATGTAAACAAAAAGAGGTAAAGTCTATCCTTTTTAAGGTTGCATAGTATTCCATGGTATACATATACCACAATTTACTGATCCATTCATGGGTCGATGGGCACTTAGGCTTCTTCCATGTCTTGTCAATTATGAACTGAGCTGCACTGAACAATCTGGTGCTAATATCTTTGTTGTAAAGTGATGTTTTGGTCTTTTGGATATATACCTAGTAGAGGAATTGCAGGATCAAATGGCAGGTCTACTTTTAGATTCCTGAGTGTTCTCCAAACTTCTTTCCCAAAGGAATGTATTAGCTTGCATTTCCACCAGCATTGCAGAAGTGTTCCCTTTTCTCCACATCCAGGCCAACATCTGTAGTTCCGGGATTTTGTTATGTGGGCTACTCTTACTGGAGTTAGATGATATCTCAAGGTGGTTTTGATTTGCATTTCTCTGATGATTAAAGATGATGAGCATTTTTGATGTGTCTGTAGACCATGCACCTGTCTTCTTCAGAGAAGCTTCTGTTCTTTTCCACAAAGAAATGAGATCACTTGTCCTTTTCTTATTGATAAGTTGAGTTCTCTGGGGATTCTGGTTATCAAACCTTTCTCAGAAGCATAACCTAAAAATACCCTCTCCCATTTGGAGGGCTGTCTACTTGCTTTACTTATTGTGTTCTTTGCAGTGCAGAAGCTTTTTAGTTTGATCAGATCCCAATATGTATTTTTGGTATAGCTTCAAATGCCTGGGGAGTCCTTCTCACAAAGTGTTCTCCCAGGCCAATTTCTTCAAGTGTTTCCCCTGCACTCTCTCCAAGAATCTTTACAGTTTCATGTCTTAATTTTTTTTTAATTTTCTAAAAATATTTTATTTTTGATATATATAATCAATATATACACACTATATATATATATTTAGTAAGTTAATTCTTTTTATTTACATATACATGTGTTTATTTCTATCCACTTTTTCCCTTCACAAAATTAAGTAACAATAACAATGATTAAGGTAAGGACTAGAAACAAAAACCTCGTAAAGAACAAATAAAGTCAAATACATTCAGAAAAGAAATCAGACGATTGCTGCAACAAAATATTGAAACATAATAATAATAATAATGCAAAAAAAAGTAACATTCACATTGCCAAATAAGAATATGTCTATTATAGAATGCTTTGACTCTGAGGTTTAGTATGGAGTCATCAGTTAACTTATTATTTTTTTTCCCAAAGTCTCAAAAAACAGATAACTAATATTTATAAATAAAAATAAAAGATAATTTCAAAAATCAGATCATGCCAAATCTTACAGACAATACAAAAAGAAGAAATACTTCGAAATCATTCTACTTCATCTGGATACACATGATATTAAAATTGGACAAAATCTATTATTATAAAGGGAAATTGCAAACATATTTCACCTATAAATGATGATGGAATATCCTAAATAACATATTAACAAGTTCAATTAAAAATTAATGTTCAAGTAATGTACTTTGGTCAAAATTAAATCCAATTTATATGAGAATTAGTCACTATTTTCTTTTTTTTTCTTTTCCTTTCCCTCACCCCCTCCTTGCTCTCTCTTTCCCCCGTGTCCCACAGTGTCATTAATGGTCATTAATTCTCCTCATATCAAAGTTGAATACATAGGATTCATACTTCTCCATTCCTATGATGCTTCACTAAGAATAATGTGTTCCACCTCCATCCAGGTTAGTACAAATACTGCAAAATCTCCATTTTTTTTAATGGCTGAATAGTATTCCATGGTATACACATACCACAGCCTGACAATCCATTTCTGGGTTGAAAGGCATTTAGGCTGTTTCTACATTTTAGCAATTGTAAATTGAGCTGCAATAAACAGTCTAGTACAGTGTCTTTATAATAAAAAGGTTTTTTCCCTTTTGGATAGATGCCCAGTTATGGGACTACAGGATCAAACAGGAGGTCAAGGTTGAGCTCTTTGAGGTTTCTCCATACTTTCTTCCAAAAAGGTTGTATTATTTTGCAGTCCCACCAGCAGTGTAAAAGTGTTTCTTTCTTTCCACATCTGCACCAGCATCAGCAGTTTTGAGATTTTGTGATGTGGGTCATAGTCTCTGGGGTTAGTTGATATCTCAGGATGGTTTTAATTTGCATTTCTCTAATAATTAGGGATGATGAGCATTTTTTCATGTGTTTGCTAGCCATTTGTCTGTCTTCTATAGAGAAGGTTCTGTTCATCTCTCTTTCCCACTGATGTAAGGGATCGTTGGGTTTTTTTCTTAAACGTCTTAAATTTAGGTCTTTTATACAGTAGAGAGCCAATTTTTGTTAAATGTGAAAGGTGTGGGTCCAGTTTCAGTCTCCTACAACTCGCCAGCCAGTTCAACCAGCACAATTTTGTTAAATAGGGAATATTTCCCTCCATATTTTTTTTTTTTGTAGAGACAGAGTCTCACTCTATCGCCCTTGGTAGAGTGCTGTAGAGTCACAGCTCACAGCAACCTCCAGCTCTTGGGCTTAGGTGATTCTCTTGCCTCAGCCTCCCGAGTAGCTGGGATTATAGGCGCCTGCCACAACATCCGGCTATTTTTTGATGCAGTTTGGCCAGGGCCGGGTTTGAACCCACCACCCTCGGTATATGGGGCCAGTGCCCTACTCACTGAGCCACAGGTCCTGCCCCCTCCATTTATATTTTTGTTAGGCTTATCAAAGATCAAATGACGTTAAGTGTCTAGGTTCACCTCTTAGTTGTCAATTCTCTACCATACATCTACCTCTCTATTTTTGTGCAAGTACCATGCTGTTTGATCACTATAGATTGTATAGTCTTAAGTCCAGTAGCGTGATTCCTCCTGATTTGTTTTTATTTCTGAGTAATGTCTTGGCTATTTGAGGTTTTTTCTGTTTCCATATAAAATGAAGTACTAATTTTTCCAGATCTTTAAAGTATGAGGGAGGTGCTTTACTGGGGATTGCATTAAATCTGTAGATTGCTTTGGGTAGTATGGACATTTTAACAATGTTGATTCTTCCCAGTCCTGAGCATGGTATGTTTTTCCATTTGTTAACATCTACAGCCATTTCTTTTCTCAGAGTTTCACAGTTCTCTTTATAGAGATTTTTCACCTCCTTTGTTAGGTAATCTCCCAAATATTTCATTTTCTTTGGCACTAATGTAAAAGGAATAGAGTCCTTGATTGTTTTTTCAGCTTGTTGGTATATATAAATGCTATTGGTTTATGAGTATTGATTTTGTATCCTAAGATGCTGCTGTATTCCTTGATCACTTCTAAGAGTTTTGTAGTTGAGTCCCTGGGGTTTTCCAGGTATACAATCATATTATCTGCTAAAAGTGAAAGTTCGATCTTCTCTGACCCTATATGGATACCTTGATCACCTTCTCCTGCCTGATGGCAATGGTTAAGACTTCCATTACAATGTTAAAAAGCAGTGGAGACAGTGGGAAACCTCACCTGGTTCCTAATCTGAGTGGAAATGTTGTCAATTTTAATTCATTCACTATAATATTGGCTGTGGGTTTGCTGTAGATGGCCTCTATCAGTTTAAGAAATGTCCCTTCTATACCTATTTTCTTAAGTGTTTTGATCATGAAAGGATGCTGGATATTATCAAAAGCTTTTTCAGCATCAAATGAGAGAATCATATGGTCTTTGTTTTTTATTTTGTTAATATGATGCATTACATTTATAAATTTGCATATATTAAACCAGCCTTGAGACCCTAGTATAAAATCCACTTGGTCATGGTGTAAAATTTGTTTGATGTGTTGCTGGATTCTGTTTGCTAGGATCTTGTTGAATATTTTTGCATCAATATTCACTAGAGATATTGGTCTATCATTTTCTTCTCTAGGTGGGTCTTTTCCTGGTTTGGGGATCAGAGTGAAATTTGCTTTGTGGAATGTCTTGGGAAGTATTCCCTCTTTTTCTATGTTTTGGAAAAGGTTAAGTAATATAGATAGTAGTTCCTCTTTGAAGGTTTGATAGAATTCTGATGTGAAGCCATCTGGTCCCAGATTGTCTTTCTGGGATGATTTTGTATAGTTGATGCTATTTCAGAACTTGATATAGGCCTGTTCAACATTTCTACTTCTTTCTTGCTAAGTCTAGGAAGGTGGCGTGTTTCCAAGTATTGGTCTATTTCCTTCAGATTTTCATATTTCTGATAAAAGAGTTTTCTATAATATTCATTAAGGAGTCTGATGTTATTTTGTCTTTGTCATTTCTGATTGATGAAATTAGGGATTTTACTCCTTTATTTCTGGTTAGGTTAGCCAAAGGTTTATCTATTCTATTGACCTTTTCAAAAAACTAACTTTTTGATTTATTGATCTATTGTATAATTCTTTTGTTTTCAATTTCATTTAATTCTGCTCTAATTTTGGTTACTTCTTTTCTTCTGCTGGGTTTGGGGTTGGAATGTTCTTCCTTTTCCAGTTGTTTGAGATGTCCTGTTAAGTTGTTAACTTCCTCTTTCCATTCTCCCAAGGAAGATTTGCAACACTATAAATTTCCCTCTTAGGACTGCCTTTGCAGTATCCCACAGGTTCTGATAATTCGTGTCTTCATTATTGTTTTGCTCCAAAAATTTGGTAATTTCCTTTTTAATCTCATCTATGTCCTAGCTATCATTCAGCATAAGGTTATTTAGTTTCCATGTCTTTGTGTGAGTATGCAGATTTCTGTTGTTACTGAATTCAACTTTTATTCCATGATGGTCTGAGAAGATACAAGGAATAATTTCTATTCTTTTAAATTTGCTGAGGTTAGACTTGTGACCTAAGATGTGATCAATTTTGGAGTATGTTCCATGGGCTGATGAGAAGAATGTGTATTCAGTCTTGTTAGGATGATATGTTCTGTAACTGTCTGTTAAATCCAATTGTGGAATGGTTAAGTTTAAGTGTAAAATTCCTTTGCTTAGTTCCTTTTTGGAGGATTTATCCAACACTGCCAAAGGGGTGTTAAAATCTCCAACTATTATGGTGCTGGAGGAAATAAATTTGCTCATGTCTGTTAGGGTCTCTTTTATAAATTGAAGAGCATTCTGGTTGTGTGCATAAATTTTAATAATTGAAATCTCATCATGTTGAGTGTTTCCCTTAACAAATATGAAGTGTCCATTCTTATCTTTCCTCACTTTTGCTGGTTGAATGCCTATTGTATCTGTGAATAAAATTACAACACCTGCTTTTTTCTGATTTCTATTTGCCTGAATTATAGATGACCACCCTTCACCCTAAGTCTATATTTATCCTTTAAGGTAGATGAGATTCCTTTATGCATCAGCTATCTGGCCTGAGATTTTGTATCCAGTCAGCCAAACTGTATTTCTTCAGAGGACAAGTTAAGCCATTCACATTAATTGAGAATTCTGATAAGCCTGATAGTATTTTGGGTGTTGAGTTTTTCGAAAGTCCAGTGGACATTTTCAATCCTTTCACCACTGTGGAAGTTGGGATTTGATCAAAAGTTTCTCAGTGAGTTTACTTTGGTGGTAGTGCATTGTGCTGGTCATTGTGGAGGACAGGTCTGAGAATATCCTGGACAGCTGGTTTAGTTATGCCTAATTTCTTCAATACTTGAATGTCATTAAAGTATTTAATTTCTCCATCATAAATGAAACTCAGTCTAGCTGGATATAGGATTCTGGGTTGAAAATTGTTTTGTTGTAGGAGGTTAAAGGCTTGAAAAGTTTCTGCAAAGAGATCTACAGTCATTCTAATATTCTTTCCCTTACAGGTTATGGTTTTGTTACGTCTGACTGCTTGCAGAATTTTCTCCTTTATATTAACTTTGGTGAATTTACAATGTGTCTGGGAGATGCTTTGTTTGGATTGAGTCATGCTGGGATTCTGAAACTGTCTGCTATCTGAATTCAGAATCTCTTGCCATGTTTGGGAAGTTCTCCTCAATTATCTCTTGGAGTAGGACACCTGAACCTTTCAAAACAACCTTGTCACCTTCAGGAATTCCTGTAAGGTGAATGTTTGCTTTCTTGGAATTGTCCCACAGCTCTCTGAGAAAATGATCCGTTTTTGCTCCCCACTTCTCTTCTTTGAGCATTTGGAATCATTCAAAAGCTTTGTCTTCAATGTCAGAAATCCTTTCTTCTGCCTGCTCTGAAGTAACCACTCTGTTACTGAGGAGTTCTACTGTATTTGTCATATCATGGAGGACTGCAAATTGTTTTCTCAATATGTCAAAACCTTTGGTGATTTTGTCTTTGAATTCATGGAATTCTTGAGAAACTTTTGAATTATTCCTAGAATTCTAGATCCAACTTTACTTCCATTCTGTTAATCTTATTTGCCATCCAAATTCTTAACTCAATTTCTGACATTTCAGCCATTTGTTTATGAATGGGATCTTCTGATGTGTCCACCTTGTCATTCCTTGGGGGAATTGATCTACTCTGATTATTAATGTTGCCAGAGTTTTTCTGCTGATTCTGCCCCATGATTGTTTTTCACCATTTGGCTAGATGAGCAGTTAAGGTGAAATTGAACTGGGGGCTCCTGGAGTAGGTATTAATCAGCCCTTTGCCAGACAGCTGGGACTGGTGACTGCCGCTTTCCCCCTACAGCTTTGCAAAGGACCCGTACAGTACTACAGCCTATGATTCTGGTGACCTGCTTGGTATGGTGGGGTTAGGTGACTCTGTCTTGTACTCAGCTGGTCTCTGTCCAATTTTAGTGAATCAGTGACTCTGGGGTGAAGTCTCAGCTCTTGTTTTGTTTCCTTGGTGTCGCAGCTCACCTCAGCAGGGGTGATGTGCACTCTTCAATCTTCTCACTGGGCTCAGCTCCAAATTGTCAGCTTAATCGATGAGCTTCTGTCCATTAACTCTCCTTCTGGATGGGAGTCTCTGTAGAAAGTTGGCTCCAGTCAGCCATCCTGCCTCTCTCCTCTTTAAAGTTCTTTCACTATTGTATCTCACACAAGATTCCATCAGTTACTTCAACAACAGCATAATCTAAAATGTATCAAAGATGATGATTCCAAAAGTAACCATTAAAAAGTTTGAGTTTTTGTTTGTTTTGTTTACCTATTGCTGTTTCTGGCATTGCAAAAAGAGTCTTTTCTGTAGCCACTCGGAATTGCCCATGAACTGAGACACCAACTCCCTAGAGAAATAGGGTGGAAAATGTTGTTTAATGATATTATAAAAAATAAAACAAATTCACACACAAACACTTCAAAACAAGTAAAATATCTTTAGATTTCACAGGACTCTGTTTCAGAGGATAAGCTGGAAGATAGTCCTAAACCATACCGTTTCAGACAAACTTACTGGACAGAAATATATGAAAATCCCTGATATCCACAGTAGATACTTAAAAAAATTTTTTTTGCAAAATAGATTTGTGTTAGCTATTTCCAATCAGTATACTATGTTATGTTTCATATCTTCTTCCCCAATTCCCTCTCATTTCAAAACAGATGTAGCAGTTTAAAGTAACTCTTTCCTGAACCACTGAGAGTTGCTTATTAGTGTAATCAAAAAAGCACAACCAGGCTCAGCGCCTGTGGCTCAAGGGGCTAAGGCACCAGCCACGTACACCTGAGCTGGTGGGTTCGTATCCAGCCTGGACCCGGAAAACAACAATGTCAGCTGCA
The DNA here is from genome assembly GCA_963573935.1 of Arctocebus calabarensis. Classification (NCBI taxonomy): domain Eukaryota; kingdom Metazoa; phylum Chordata; class Mammalia; order Primates; family Lorisidae; genus Arctocebus; species Arctocebus calabarensis. The sequence continues at coordinate 17,364 of CAUYON010014696.1, read as the reverse complement.
ACCAAAAAAAAAAAAGCACAACCCAACAGGGACAGTGACATGTTCCTATAGTCCCAGCTGTTTTGGAGGCTCAGCTGCAGTGGGAGGATCACTTGAGCCCAGGAGTTTGAGTCCAACCTGAGCTTCATAGTGAGATCCCATCTCTTTGGAAAAAGAAAAAAAAAATACAACCAAGCTATTCTAGCAAATTAGTTTTGAATAGAATATTAACACATTTGGGGTAGCACCTATCACCCAGTGGGTAGGGCACCAGCCCCATGTGCTGAGGGTGGTGGGTTCGAACCCAACCCTGGCCAAACTGCAACAACAAAAAGAATAACCGGGCATTGTGGTGGGCGCCTACATGTAGTCCTAGCTACTTGGGAGGCTGAGGCAAGAGAATTGCCTAAGCCCAAGAGCTAGAGGTTGCTGTGAGCTGTAACGCCACGGCACTCTACCAAGGGTGACAAAGTGAGATTCTGTCAAAAATAAAAAATAAAAAATAAAGAATATTATCACATTTTATTTATTCACATATTTCACAAGATAGAATCAGCATTAGTTACATAACATTTAACAAGACCAATTATATAACTCTCAAAAATTGGTTATTAAATAATCAAGTTTTAGAAAATTAAAAGATTTGGCTAAAAGTCTCTATCTCTGACTTACTAAATGTCACTGAAAGCAAACTTACCAGTCATCTCTGAATACCACACATTGTTAAATAAGATGAAATGAGAGGTGCACACTTAATAACAAAGTAACCAAGTTTATGTCAGTTGCTCACGATATAACATACATTTCCTACATTACGCTCTTTTCACTCTACAGGCAGTTCTCAGGTTACAAACATCCAATGTGCAACTTGCGCTTATGCACTTATGAATGGAAGCTATTAGAGTAAGTCCCCGAGTTACAAACATCTGACGTACAGCTGCACTTCCAAATGAAGGCTATTACAGTTTACTAGATACATGAACTGCTCCAAGTTACATACAAATTCAACTTAAGAACAAACCTACAGAACCTATCTCATTTGTAACCCAGGGCTGCCTGTATCATGAACTTTTATATGATTATTTTAGTTTTCATTCTTATTCCCTTTTCACCAATTTACTCTATTTTTGACATTAGAGAGTTAAATGACTTGAAACATAAAGTACCTTTTGTGTTTACATGGATGGAGTTGAAGAAGAAATTCCACGTACTAGAAACTAATCTGAAACTAGTAGATCAACAACTACAGGCCCACATGAGAGAAAAAACTCAATTTGGAGGCAGGGCAGTGTTCAATAAGCTCCCACCTAATGGGTACACCTTCTGAGTGAAGAACTCAAGTACAACTGAGACTTTTCCTAACAAACACAAACAATGTAATCTAATCTTATGTTTATATTTATCAGGAATAAAAAATAATGTTCACTTAATCCTGCTTTAAACTAATAATATAAATAAAAGATTTTTTTAAAAATCAACAATGTGAAGCATCTGGAACAAGGTCGAGCACATGAGAGCTTTATAAATACTAGCTAGAGAAAGGGCTCCAGTTCTGTTTCTTTGTTCATTACAATTTCCTCAGCTCCTTCAAGTGTTTTCTCACTCAGGTCAGTTACTTATAAGTTCTTAAAACTTTTAAGAACTTTCTTTCATTAAGAAAATACTCAGAAAAATATGCTATTTCATATAAACTTCATTCACATACTAGATGCTAAGCTTAAAAGACAAAGTCCATAAACATGAAAATGAATAAAGTTCTTCAGTTACAACTTACATATCCTTTGATGTTGGCATTTATAAATTATACCCACAATGTTAGATATACTCCTTATAGTCAAATATGATTGTTATAGATATTCTATTAGGACAAAGTCAACAGACAATATTAACCCAAATTAGATTACATATATTTCAAGATGTCATAAAAGCTTACAAAGTCTTATAAAAATAAAACCCTAGTGATCTTGATAACTTCTTATGCTATTTTAAGTGTTCTTGCATTATATTCATTAGTGTTCAGGAATGTGTTGTTAAGAACTTTAAAAGAAAGGGTTGGACTGGATTAGCAGTTTTCAGACTGTGTTCTATTGAGCCCCAGGACTCAGAAGAGCTGGACCAGTCTAGGGCTGCCCAGCAGGTGATCTCCAGGCCTCAGTGGCCCTGCTCAATCATACTCCTCTGCATATTGCCTCTTCCTCTCTTAATTAACTTTGAATTTCATAAACAGCACATGACTATATTCTCCTTTGTGAAACATTTACATTTAAAGGTAAAGTCTGACGATAACCCCTATAGTCTTACCATTCTCTCTCCAGAGACACTTGATAAGTAACCCTTCAAATTTTTCTCCCATGTATCTGTTTGAACAAATGTGTATTTGTATAATATATATTTTATATGTAATATATGACTATCTATATATAAAATTCAAACTCTATTTCACAGCCTGCAAAACTCTACACAATCTGGCCCAGCCTTCCTTTCTACTTCCTACCACTCTTTCTGCACTCATCATTCCTCCAAAGCTTTTAAAATTTCAAGCTTTTAAAACTTGAATTAATCATAAGATTTTAAGGTGAGGAAGACATATCAGAGAAAGCCACTGCCTATTCAATCACTGCTTTTTTTCCTCTAAGGCAGTGGTTCTCAACCTTCCTAATGCCACAGCCCTTTAATACAGTTCTTGTGCCGCAACCCACAAGGTTGCTCTAAGGGAATCTGCTCTGCCCAGAGACTCCTCCCTACCCCTGCAGTGGGCATGGAGCCAAGGGCTCCCAATTAAAATCAACCAGGTTCTGAGGCCTGGGCAGTAACAGGCGCAGGAGAGGGTGTGAGTTAAACAAGATTCTTATTATTAGGTATTTAAACTAAAACACAGTGGGCAGCTGTCACTTGATGACTGGCAATGAAGTTTAAAGGTCGTCTGAAATTTGAGCAACAGCGGACAAGGGAGCCAAGTAAAAGCTGAAATTATATAGGGTAGAGACCAAAAGACTGAGAGTGCTGTAGCCTGTATAAGACAGAAAACAAACATATTTTTAAAAGTTTTTCTATTTCTAGAGAAAGGGCAAACATACTACTTAAATCTGCCTTATTTTGCCACTTCTGTTGTCCAATTTTCAGGAAGATAAATTATATTGCAGTTTTGTCCCTGTATTCACAATTGATCTCTGAACTGGTCTAATAACTGCCCCCTTCTCCTTTGTGGAACTGTTTAAGTCTCCATTCTTTTTAATTTAAAAAAAGCCTCTTCTAATATTTTCAATTAGAACCAGATCTACATTCTGCTATGCTTCAGCACCATACAATATGTTCCTCTTTAGTCCTTTAGCTTCCAGGATACCCTCACTGCAATACTGCTTTTCCTCCCAACATAACTTTCTAACACTACTCGCCCCGACTAGCTATTCCCATTACATCTTCTGGAGCCCCTATTCCTTTACAAAAGAACAGTCTAACAGACAAACTTCTCTAAAGAAAGCCTGCTCCGCACCCTGAACTCTATAGAGAAAGAAATTTATAAGCCCTGTATTCTTTCATGTAGAAACGACAGATGCTGTATTCACTGATTTAGTTATTTACTTTATATTACATGATATATTTTGTTTCAAATTTGACTGTTGATAATAGTGAATGAAATAAGAACCTTCAATGTGTTAGTAAAAAGCTATTGGTGAAAAGATTTCAGAATAACTGAGCACTGATATAAGTATCACTAAGAGCTGATTTTAAAGCCTTTCCACAAAGATGAAAGCTGGGAATATTCAAGCCACCTGACTTGGAAATACTAAGAATATAAATGCTGATCCATCCCGACTGGGTGTAGAGCCCTAATGGCATAATCATAAATAATTCTTCTATTTTACATCAAAGGATCCATTACAGGTTGTTTCTAAGAAGTTCCCCTTAACTTTCAAAATTGAATGTTATATTTTATTTAACTGCTAGTCTTAGCTAGTATTAATTTGCCAGACTAAAAGGCTTCAGAGTCTTCAAGGTTTATTGTATTAACTAATTTTTCTACAGATTAATTCCCCAAATGTAACATTTTATTCCAATTCTACTCTCCTCTAACACCCTCCCTGTATTCTACTAAACCCAGCAGTCAGATCTCATTTTTTATGTAAATAAGTATGTCAGTAGCATTTGACAGAGCTGCTCACTGCTACTTTATAAAATGCTTTACTTGGCTTTGAGACATCATATTTTCCTGAGTTTTTTTCCTACAGTAGAACCTCTGTAAACTGAGCACCCCAGAACTGCAGCAAACTGATCAACATACAGTGGTGGTCCACATAAGGAACGTGGCCTTCTGTACTGACATGTACATGTGGTGCATGTCTGCTCTACGAAAATTAGGTCAACTTTAGAAGGTGGTCAATGAATGCAGGGAGATGGCTGATTACAGAGATTCTACTGTATTTCATCAGTTGCTCTTTCATTTCTCCCTGACATTAAAATGTTGATCTGTCACAATGATCATACATCATCCTTTTATATTCATTCCCTAGGTGATCTCTTCCAGCCCCAGGATGTTAAGTACTATCTGTAACATTAATGACTTCCATTATTTCTCCTTCCCTGACTTCTCTACTCAGCTGTTTAACATCTAGCTGTCTATATAATATCTCCACTTGAGTGTCTTAATAATTATCCAACCTTCACATATTAAAAGTAAATATCTTGATTTCTCCTTAAATGTGCTACTCCTCCATCTTCTCTTAGTATTAGCCATTCACCCAGCTTCTCAGGCCAAGTACCTCAACATTATGTCATTTTCTTCCCCAAAATTCTCCAGTGACTTCCCATCACACTAAACTATTATCATCATGACTGGTAAAAGGGCCTATGTGATCACGTGGTCTACCACACCCCACTTTCCTCACTTTCATTCCAGTAAGCCACACTGGCTTTTGTTTTTCCACTTTCTTTATTGACACATACATTTAAAAGTACACAAATTAACAAGTAGTAACCATACAGTTTCAGTGAATTATCTTAAAAAGAACACACTCATGTAAACCCAAATAAAAATGATCAGAAATTCCTTTATGGATACTGTTGTCCTCTGTCACCATTACTATTCAACACAGTGCTGGAAGTTCCAGCCAATACAATTAGGCAAGACACGAAAACAAATGGCATCAAAATGGGAGCAAAGGAGTTCAAACTCTCCCTCTTTGCTGATGATAAGATCTTATACTTAGAGACCCCAAAGACTCAACCATAAGACTTCTGGAAGGCATCAAAAAATATAGTAATGTCTCAGGATATAAAATCAAGTTCCATAAGTCAGTTGCCTTTGTATATGCCGATAACAGCCAAGATGAGAGGCTAATTAAGGACACAACTCTTTTCACCATAGCCCCAGCGAAAATGAAATACTTAGGAATATACCTAACAAAAGAGGTGAAGGACCTCTATAAAGAAAATTATGAAACCCTAAGAAAGGAAATAGCATAGGATGTTAACAGATGGAAGAACATACCTTGCTCATGGCTGGGAAGAATCAACATTGTTAAAATGTCTATAATTCCCAGAGCAACCTACTGATTCAATGCCATCCCTATTAAAATACCAACATCCTATTTTCAAGACTTGGAAAAAATGATTCTGCATTTTGTATGGAACCAGAAAAAAACCCGTATAGCTAAAGTAGTTCTCAGTAATAAAAACAAAGCCGGGGGTATCACCATACTAGATTTTAGGCTGTACTACAAGGCCATAGTGATCAAGATACCAGGATAGTGACAGAAAAATAGAGACATAGACATTTGGAATAAAAAAAAAAAAACCGGGAAATGAAACTAACAACTTACAACCACCTAATCTTCAATAAACCAAACAAGAACATCCACTGGGGGAAAAGATTCCCTATTCAATAAATGGTGCTGGAAGAACTGGATATCCACATGTAAAAGACTGAAACTGGACCCCCACATTTCTCCACTCACAAAAATTGATTCGAGATGTATAAAGGACTTAAATTTAAGGCATGAAACAATAAAAATCCTTAAAGGAAGAATAAGAAAAACACTGGAAAATATCAGCCTGGGGAAAGACTTTATGAGGAAGACGGCCATGGCAATTGCAACAACAACAAACATAAACAAGTGGGATTTAATTAAACTGAAAAGCTTCTGTACAGCTAAGGAGAAAACAATCAAAGCAAATAGACAACCTACCCAATGGGAAAGGATATTTGCATATTTTGAATCAGATAAAAGCTTAATAACTAGGATCTATACAGAACTTAAATTAATTCACATGAAAAAAGCCAACAATCCAGGTGGTGCCTGTGGCTCATTGAATAGGGTATCGGCCCCATATACCGAAGGTGGTGGGTTCAAACCCCGCCTCGGCTGAACTGCAAAACAGAAAAATAGCCGAGCCTTGTGGCAGGCGCCTATAGTCCCAGCTATTCAGGAGGCTGAGGCAAGAGAATCGCCTAAACCCAGGAATTGGAGGTTTCTGTGAGCTGTATGATGCCATGGCACTCTATCGAGGGCGATAAAGTGTCTCTAAAAAAAAAAAAGCCAACAATCCCATACATCAATGGGGAAGAGAGATGAACAGAACCTTATCTAAAGAAGACAGACAATGGCTAATAAACATATTAAAAATGCTCATCATCCCTAATTATTAGAGAAATTCAAATTAAAACCACCCTGAGATATCATCTAACCCCAGTGAGAATGGCCCATATGACAAAATCTCAAAACTGCAGATGTTGGCCTGGATGTGGAGAGAAAGGAACACTTCTACACTGTTGGTGGGACTGCAAACTAATACAACTTTTCTGGAAGGAAATATGGAGAAACCTCAAAGAACTAAACCTAGACCTTCCATTAGATCCTGCAATCCCATTACTGGGCATCTATCCAGAAGGAAAAAAACCCTTTTATTATAAAGACACTTGTACCAGACTGTTTATAGCAGCTCAATTTACAATTGCCAAAATGTGGAAACAGCCTAAATGCCCCTCAACCCAGGAATGGATTGGCAAGCTCTGGTATATGTATGGAATACTATTATGTATATGTATATGTATGGAATACTATTAAGCCATTAAAAAAGATGGAGATTTTGCAGCATTTGTACTAACCTCCATGGAGATGGTACACAGAAGCATCACAGGAAAGGAGAAACATGAGTCCTATGTATTCAACTTTGATAGGAGGACAATTAATAACAATTAATGACATGGTGGTGGGGGGAAGGGGAGAGCAGAGAGAAAGAGAAGGAGGGAAGGCGGGGGAAAGGAAAAGAAACAAAAAAAAAGAAAATAGTGGCTAATTCTCACATAAGTTGGATTGAATTTTGACCAAAGTACATTATTTGAGCAATAAAATAAATAAATAAACATGCAAAGATGATTTCTTATAGTACTTTAATACCCTATACCAGCGGTTCTTGACCTGTGGGTCACGACCCACAGGAACAGTATGAAAGGGCCACAGCATTAGGAAGGTTGAGAACCACTGCCCTATACTGACACTTAAATTAACATCTTGATTTTCCACAAATGGTAGTGATGTTGGGATTTTGTTTTATAACCCAGTAGAGAATTAATGGAATTTTATCGTCTTCATGTTATGGAGTAGTAAACCTAGTGATAGTGACCCTGCTAGATATTTTATTTTCTGTTTTTCTCATCAGCATTGTTACAACAAAACAACATTGAACGAAACAGTATTCAAGACCTGCTGTGTATTCACAATGCTGTGCAACCATCACCACCATCCATCTCCAGGACTATTTTGATCTTGCAGAACAGAAACACTATACTCATCAAATAATAACTCCCATTCTTCCTCCCCTAGTCCTGGCTCCCACTACACTACTTTCTTTTTTTAAGTACAATATTACCTATTTTATTATTGTGATTTTAATTTTTTTTAATGTCGGGTTAACGTGAGGGTACAAACAACCAGGTCGCAATATTTGAATTTGTTAGGTAGGTCCCTCTTGTAGTTGTGCCCCACACCCAAAAAGTGTGCCATACATCCCTACATTGTACCCACTCAGTGGGAGCACCCCGAACTGCTGCCCCCTTCTCTCACTTCCCCTCCCCACCAACTTGAATTGAAATGAATTTTTCTCCTAACTGAGCAAGAATTAGATCATCTTCTGGCTTCATACATTGGATACTTGCTTTTCCATTCCGGTGATACTTTACTGAGAAGTATGTGTTTCATCTCCATCAAGGTTAACACAAAAGACTGCAACAACAACAAAAATAAGCAAATGGTACTTAATTAAACTGAAAAGCTTCTGCCCAAATAAGGACATAACAATTGAAGCAAACAGACAACCTTCAAAACAGGAAAAGATATTTACATATTACAAATCTGACAAAAGTTTAATAATTAGGGTCTATAGAGAACTCAAATTAGTCAACCAAAAAAAGGTGCCAACAATCCTATCTACCGCTGGACAAGAGACATGAACAGGACTTCTGAAGATGACAGATGAGTGGCTAACAAACATTCATAAGAAAAAATGCTCACCATCCCTAGTCATCAGAGAAATGCAAATCAAAACCACCCTGAGATTTCCCCTAACCCCAATAAAATTAGCTCACATCAAAGTCCCAAAGTTGCAGATGCTGGCTCAGATGCAGAGAGGGGAATAATCTTAACACTGTTGGAGGGACTGCAAACTAATACAGCCTCTTTGGAAAGAAGTCTGGAGAATCTTTAAAGAATTCAAATTAGACCTCCCATTTGGCCCCACAATCCCACTACTAGGCATCTGGAAAGAAGAAGAAGAAAATTCAGAAGAAAAAAAATCATTTTATCATGCAGACATTTGCACTGGATTGTTTATTACAGCTCGATTTACAATCGGAAATAACTTAAATGCCCATCAGCTTAGGAATGGTTTGACTAGCTCTGGTATATGCATACCATGGAATGCCCTTCAGCCACAAAAAGACAGAGTCTGCGGAAACAGAATGTCTCACACCTTGTCCTGTTTCCCTGGATGCAAACACAGATTCTGTGCTTAAGGAATGTGATGTTCTCAAGGTTTTCTCCCACATGGTGTCGCCCTCAGCAGTGACTTCTCTTGTCATTCCTCAGCCCTGAGCACACCTGCTTCCATTAGAAGCAAGTTCTCACAACAGAGGACTTAGCTGTGCAAATTATTTTATGTCGCATGGACAAAACTCAGTGTCCAGAGTATGAAGTCCCTAGAATAAGTTAGAATACATCTAACTCCTAACAGATGGAGAAATGCTACCAGTTCACAGCTCACTGCGGGGGCGGAGCGGAGCTGGAGACCGGCGCCCCCACAGGCCAAGTGTCCCTGCGGGGCACTGCTCCCCAGCCAGCCTCGGCACCTTTAACCCCAGGGCCAGGCCGAGGAGCTGGGGGCGGGGGGGGGGAGGCTCGTCCTTTCCTCTGTTTTTGAATGAAGCTGTGATGGATGTACCAACAGGAACCAGAAGCTTTGTGAGCAGAATGAAGTGGAGGGCAGGACCTCCGTCGGCCCGCGCAGTGGGTGTCCCAGCCAAGCCGCCCCGCAGCCGGCCCCGCCCTTCCCTTCGCGACCCGCGCGGCTCCAGCCAGGCTGCGAGTCGGGAGGTCGGGTAGGGGCGGCCGCACCCCTGGCCGCGCTGCTCAGGGCAGCGGAAGAGGGGGACCGGGGAGAACTTGGTGGAGGTCATCCTTTTTAAGAAAGGAGGGGGGAAAGTAACCCCCCACCCACCTACCTCCTCCCCAGCCCTCTCCGCATCACCCAGAGGCGCTCAGCACCGCGCCCGGAAGGTCCTGCCTTCGCTTACCCAGCCCCTCTTCGGAAAATGCATTTGCTGTTCCCAGTTGCATCAGAAGAGGATTCCCGCCTGGTCCCGGCTCTGCCCTCGTCCGGTCTCCCCTGCCTCTCTCTCCCGGAGGAATGAAGCGGCCCGGTGGATGGAGACTGGGTCTGTGCCCGCGCGTGTCCGTGCGAGTGTACACTGCCGAGAAAGGGGATCACACACAGGACGCCAGCCTGCAAAGCCTGGACTTCACGTGTAATTCCCCGGCCGCGGACGCTGCCTTCTTTTCTCAAGTCGGGATTCCGACAAACCGACATTTCCGTCAAACCCAAGTCTGAGAATCAATCTGGAAATCCTCCTAATTTTTTTTTCCCCTCTACTCATGACTCATTTGGAAGTTTTCAAACCCAGGGTTCTGAAGATCTATGGGATCAGGGTCGTTACTTTATGCATTTGTTTTTGTTTGAGAAAAAAGGAAACTTGGCAGAGGATCACGCAGTCCTTAAAAATGACAGCACCGCGGAGGAAACAGACGGATATTAACAATCTTATTAATACTAATGCGAAGGAAATTAAAAGGAATGTAAAGGAAGGAAATTAAAGGAATCTAAAGAAAGGAAGGAATTAAAAGGAATCTAAAGAAAAATTTCCTGAAAGGAAGGAAATTAAAAGGAATCTAAAGAAAAATTTCCTGTATCTCCTGCCAAAGGGAAACACCGAAATGTAATGTTCCTCCTGACTTAAGATAGCCCCATCCAAGAATGCAAAGCACATGCAAAAAACAGCCCGATTACAAAAAGGGGGGTTCACGGATGCTGAAGACGCGGGTGACATATGTACCTCAACATATACCAAATGAGGTAACACAAAATAAAAGAACAGTGGCACACCCGTTCACATTTGTCATAGTTAAGACATTTTGAAATCTGCCTAACGAAACGGTGGATAATAAACTCAATATCACAGGTCTCTTCGTTGCTGGTGGGAGTATCCGTTGAATGAATCCACTGGGTGGAATCTGACAACATCCAACTCAGCCGAGGACATTTGCTTCTTCCACTAATGCAAAGTCCCAGCGTTAGTTCCTGGCTTTCAAACATACTCCAACAACCATAGAGATGTCTGGTTATTTATGGTGTTATTCGATGTCATAACAAAAACCTAGCAATACAATATGCAACTAAAGTACAATATGTTTTTCAAAGTTGGAGGAAGATTTCTGTTTCTTTCTATGTCCACCTGGACAGCGTGAGGTTCCAAAAATGAAACATCCTAAGTGTTGGGTGAAAAAAGTTAAATCTTCCAAATATTTTAACCAGCCCTTCTGATTGACATACAATAGTAGGAATGAAATAAATCCAGGATTTTCCACATATTTCCCCCAAATATGGGAAACACCAAACACCACAACCTTCCAGGAACATAAGGGGCTAGGGAAACCTAAACCCATCCAGCCACGCTGGGAAAGACAGCGGTAGAACAATCGGTCTGTTTGGAAGGCCGGGAAGGCAAGACCTGATTATCAAACACTCCAGGTTCTTCGGTATCCCGACACAAATCAAACTGAGATCGCCACCGGAACTGGACAGGAAATGTACTGAGGAAGGAGAAAGGAGACTAAGATCGGCGAGGCCGTGGCTGCCAACTGTGCCCCAGAACACCGGGGAAACTCGGTGGCGACTGGGGGAGCACAGAGGAAGGGTTGGGGCGCAGAGTACTTGGCAGCTCTGCCGTGCGGAAGCTTGGCCAAGGCATTGCCTGCTCAGGCTTGTCCGGGATTTACCAGCCCGCCCCTCTCCCTCCGGTGGTCACTTTTGCTCCCGGCCTAGCTCCATTCAGTTCTGCGTGGTGCCACATTCCTCGGGCTCCTTAACCCGCGGCTCCCGCACAGCCCCGCGCCGGCTTCAGCCCCTCACGGAGCTCTCCCGCCGGACGCTACTCGCTCAGTGGAAGGCGCAGAAAAGCTCAGCAGAGCAAGAACAAACTAAACGAGATCCCTGCGATCTGCGCAACAGGCACTTGAGAAGTAAATTCGCGTCCTTGCCCAGGAGGGGGTGTCTCCAAAACTTGATCTGCTGAGGGCGGTCCAGGTAAACGCGAGCTCCTCCGGCAGGGAGGTTAGGAAAAGAACAGGCCGGCAGAGGCGACTCGGGTTTGAATCCGCCACCTCTGCTAGACAGCAGGTGACTGACCACCCCCAGGACCCACCGGCCGGAGTCCGCAGACTTTCCTCCCGCGCGCTGGATTTGGCCCCCAAGTCCACGTCCCAATGGCTCTGGCCATTCTTTGCATCCTGGTTGTGCTTCTGCTGCTGAATCGTCTCTGGGCTGCGGGTGCCGGTGAGTAGCAGGGATCCGACTTAAGGGAGATTGACACGAACTGGGAGGCAGCCCACAGGACTCCGCCTTCCGGCGGCGCCGCCCGCTCCTCAGTCCCCTCGGCCGGCTCCCTTTCGCCATGTCTTGTCCCCAACTCGATGTTCGGCCCTAGGCAAGGACAGGGGCAAAATCCAGGGGAAAACCTACTGTCAAAAGGATGGGAGGGAGGAGAGGGCTGCAGGGCATGGACGGCAGGGTGGGAATTACAGGTGAAGGCCCCCACACAACACTCCCTCCCGCCGGCCTTATGAGTCCTGGGTTTTCTATTTCGTGCCCTGTGCACCACACCTTGTCCAAGCTTCCACCAACACGAACTCATAGCAGATGATCACCACGCCAGGGGCTTTGCCAGCTCATGACAATGAACGCTCCTTCCCTCACTGGACAGGTGGAGTGCTCACCCTGCCCAGCCTGCCCTAGCACCTCAGGCAGCCGCTCCACTCTCCCCCTCCTGCACCCACGTGGGCTGCTGCTGCGGGTGCTCTGGCCCCAGGCCTCTCCTCTCATAGCAGGCAAAGACCTCCCTGGCAAGGTCCTCTGCTGACCTACATGGGACCTGTCTTGCCAGGGAACAGACCTCCCCTCCTCCTGGTCAAGGAAGGGAGGAGCCCTGGCCCTGACCTGGTGGAGTCCACAACCCAGAAAGGTAAAGCCTGGGTCAGCCAGCGCCGCTCTTCAGAGAGTCTCTTCATGTCACCAAGTGAGGCACAGGGTATCTAGGGGTCCCTTTATCCCCACCCAGCCCTCACTGGCATTTCTCCTCCACAGAAACTCACTCTCTTTCCTATGACTTCACTATCAGTCCTAAACTCAGACCTGGACCACAGTGGTGCGAGGTTCAAGGCCAGGTGGACAAAATGACTTTTCTTCACCATGACTGTGGCAACCAGAAGGTCAAACCCGTTGGTCCCCTGGGGAAGGAAGTAAATGGCACAAACACCAGGGAAGAACAGACAGTAACCCTGAGAGACCTGGTGGATGTCCTCACAGAGCAACAGCCTGGCCTGCAACTGGGGGAGTTACACACCGAAGGGTGAGGGGGAAAGGGCAGCAGAGAGCAGGTACTGTGGAAAGTTACAGGCATGTATTGTGTTCATGCAAAAAAGTGGGGGGAAGTTTTCTCACCCAATAGGTCCACAATAAGTCTTCTTCATGATGTTGATATGGGAAAGAGAGCTTGGACAGGAGATAGAAAGGAACAGAGTAGGTCACGGGATTTGTCAAGCTGAGGTCTGATCTGTTCCCCTGGGGGGCAGACCCTCTCACCCTGCAGGCCACCGTGTCATGCCACCAAGAAGCCAATGAACACACCACTGGATCCTGGCAGTTTGGCTTTGATGGACAGAAGTTCCTCCTCTTCGACTCAGAGAAGAGAAAGTGGACACTGCTTCATCCTGGAGCCAGACAGATGAAAGACAAGTGGGAGCGTGACAGGGATGTGACCATGATCTTCCAGAAGACCTCACTGGGAGACTGCGCCAGATGGCTTGAGGACTTCTGGATGAGCTGGAAGAAAAGTCTACAACCAACAGGTAACTGAGAAAACTAAACCTGATAGCTCTCTGGAGTTGAGATCTAATTACACCAGGCCGTGAGGGTGTGTGTACGTGTATGTGTGTGCACAAATATCACCCAGCCATGGAGGGTTCTTCTTTGGGGGAGTAGTGACATTAGTCTGGTCACTGTCCTTCTTTCTCCTCTCACCTCCTGACTCTTCCCCACTGCACATTCTTTTGGTCCTTTCATTGTGATTTTCTAAGTAGGCTCAAAACTTGGGGCATCCTATGTTTCTAGCCCTTTGGCCTTCCTGTTCCCTCCCACTAGATCACTTTCCTTTCCTCTCTCCTGGTCTGCTTCTGGAGATCTTTTCAAACCTCTTCAAATGCCAGCTCTCTACTCTACCCTGACCCTTGGGCATGACCTCCTGTTCAGCCAGGTAGGAGGGATGGGTTGTGTGGTCACCTTTGCTTCCCTGACAGTGTGGGAACTCCCTGAGAAGAGGACACATCCCCTGTCTCCCCTCCTAGCTCAGTATCATGTCACAGCAGCTGCCATACAGCAGGGGGACATATGTCTGGGCTGCATGAGGACCAGGGGCAGCAGCAGCTGAAGACCAGGCTTGTCACTCTTCTGTTACCATTTCAGCACCTCCCACTGAGGACCCAGGCACCATCCAACCCACAGCCAGGGCCACCAGGTCCATTTCCTGGAGCTTCCCTGCACTCCTCACCATCTTCATCCTACTGGGCATCCTGGGAGAGTGACAGGTGCTGTGGGCAGAATTGGAAGGGAGCAGGGCAAGTAGTGAGATGGGAGGATGGGAAAGGGACTCAGAGGCCCCCACTCTGTACCTTCCATGGCCCTTCCCATCCTGGAGTGAGGCAGAGGAGCAAAACCTCCTGTCATTTAACAGCAGTGCCCTGGCTCTGCTCAGCCCCCAGCTCTGATGGATTGTCCCTGTCACAAGCCAGTGGGAGGGAAAGGCCCACATCAGAGCTTAGGTGCTTTGCACAGTAATGTGGGAGGAAGGGATGGGTGAAGTACCCAATGGGTACAATGTACAGTCTCCTGGGGATGGGCACACTTGTAACTTTGACTCAACCACATATGTGCCGTTCATCAGAGACCTGGATAGTATAAACCCTATCTAAATGCTCTCAGGAAGTTTGTGTCTATAACCCAGGGATGCCTGTACTAATCTGAACTGTGACTTTGTTCTTCCACATGATTTTGCCAAAATAGACTTCAGTACCTTAAGGACCCTTTCCATGTCCTGACAAAGAATTTTGCAGTTTTTTTTTTTTTTGAGACAGAGTCTCACTATGTCGCCCTGGGTAGAGTGCCCTGGAGTCAGAGCTCACAGCAACCTCAAACTCTTGGATTAGGCAATTCTCTTGCCTCAGCCTACCAAGTAGCTGGGACTACAAGCGCCCATCACAACAACCCCTGGCTAATTTTTGTGTCATTACTGTTGATCTGGCCAGCCTGGGTGAATGTGGCCAGTGCCCTGCTCACGGGAGCTACCGGCCCCACCCGAATTTTGTAATTTTTTACATGAGAAAAATAATACTCTATTCAAGATTGTTTCCTTGACTACTTTATATACTGTACTGATATTTAAACAAACATCTCAATTTTCAATGAATTATAATGACCTTGGAATTTTGTTTTACGACCCAGTAGAAAATGAATGGAATTTCCTTGTCTTCCATTTTATGGAGTAATAGCCCGAGTCACACTGCTGGATTTCTCGTGGAAACAAAATGTGGATTACCAGCGATCTGCCTGTGGTTCTCACACCTTGTCCACAGCCCGCTGCAGGGTGGGAGCTGTCTGGCGGCCGCTGGGCAGGGCAGGAGCTGGAGAAAGGGTGCACAGTCGGAAGCGGGTGCGCCAGGGGCTGCTGAGGAAAAGGGGCGCGGGGGAGAACTGGTTGGCAGTCCGATTTAGGAAAAAAGGGGGGAAATAACCCTTCCCCACCTCCTCCCCAGCCCGCCCCGCACCACATGCAGCGCCAGCTCCTCCTCCCGGCTGGCGGCCGGGCATTTTGCATTTGCTGTACCGAGTCCCGTCAGAAGAGGACTCCTGTTCCCATCCCTGACTCTTCTCTCCTCTCCGCTCCCCTGTCTCTCTGGAGGAGGCTGGAAGCGGTCCCGTGACTGTGCCCACGCGCCTCTGTGAGTATAAACTGCCGGGAAGGGAATCACAGGACATCTGCAAACTCTGGACTTGAAAGTGTAATTCACCTGCGGCTGCCGCAGCCTTCCTTTCTGCAGCTCTTGAAGTCTCAGGTTGGGATTCCTACAGACTGATGTTTCTGTCAAAGCCAAGTCTGGGAATCAATCTGGAAATCCTCCTAATTTTTACTTCCCCTCTGTTCCTGACTCATTTGGAAGTTTCAAAGCAGCTATAGCGGAGTTCTCTACACTGATGGGAGCATTATGCATTTGTTTTGGTTTGACAAAAGAGTAAACAGAGGATTATGCTGTCCTTAAAAAATACAGCACCACGTAGGAAATGGACTGATACCAACAATCTTATTAATACTAATGTGCCTCATGAAAAAAAAGGTTCAAAAGGAATTTAAAGAAAAATTTAAAGGAATGTAAAGAAAAATTCTTGCATCTCAAAGGGAAACACCAAGATGTAGTGTTCCTCCTGATTTAAGACTCCCCCATCCACAAATGCAAAGCACATGCAAAAACCAGCCTGATTACAAAAAAAAAAATAGGTTCACAGATGCTGAAGAAGCTTGTGACATACGTGCCTCAACTTATTTCCCCCAAATATGGGAAATACCAAACACCACAACCTTCATCTCCAGGAAAATAAGGGGATAGGAAAAACCTAAACCCACCACAGCCATTGGTGTGCTGAAAGACAGCAATAGAACAATTGGTGAAACCAGATTGGCTCTGAACATGAGATGGTGATGATGTTGGGGTGGGAAATCCATTTTGGTGATTCCACTGTCCATGTGAGGAGAGCGTCCTGGGGTGCAAGGACACACAGTAAAACCCAGGGCATCAGGGGCATCACTAAAGATAGTGGAGGGGACAGTGGGACCGCTCACTGTCAAGGGCTTCGGGAAGGGACCCTCTCTGTACTGTACTTGCACCTGCTCTATAAGTTTCTGCTTGTTTTAAAATGTCTTACACTAGTCAAACATGAGACTCTACGGAAAACACAATCTTCAGAAACGGATGTAAAGAGGCAAATATCTAAATAAATACAGCCCAGATACTGCTGCTCCTGCAAAGCTGGGCCCTTGCAATGTTTCCCGCTCACTCTCTGTTCTCTGTTCCCAGCAGCTTCTCCCTCCTCCTCCTCCTCACCCTTACCTGTAGTCATCCTCAGGCCCTTTGGTGGGGATATTCACATCACAGATCCTGACGCTCACTCCAGTACAGAAGCTGGCAGTGAACAGAGTCACAGCAAAGGGCTGACTGACCAGCTCTTCTGATACCGGAGCAACTGTCTTACCCGTGTCTGTGTGTCTGTTGTCTGTGTGTTCCTGTGATTTTCTGCCTGGAACTCATACAGACTGCCATATGGATTTCCCACACTACCTCCCTGCCCCCTCTCACCTCCTGACCCCTCTTCTTCTCCAATTCCCTGAGGTCACCAACCTGGCTGCCCCTGGCCCTACCTTTGTGGCTTCAGGCTTTCTGTTCTCCCAACATTGCTAACACATATCCTTTTCAATTACCTGTGAGCCAGTCAAGCTTAAAGGCGGGCACAAAT
>CAUYON010014694.1:0-24633 GCA_963573935.1 Arctocebus calabarensis | reverse complement strand
ATAATCGCTTAAGCCCAAGAGCTGGAGGTTGCTTTGAGCTGTGTGACGCCACGCCACTCTACCCTGGGCGATAACGTGCTACTCTTTCTCTACAAAAAAAAAAAAAAAAAAAAAAGAGATCTGAAAAAAATTTTCATCACAGATTCAGGCCAACTCAATATTCTATGTAATAAAAAAAGAAAGCTCCTCACAACAGGGGATCCCTAAACTATTCATTCTGACAGTGAAACAGACATTTTAAAAGTACTCAGTGAATTTAATTTGCTAAATAGTAATTAGCTATGATTTAAATAGAAGATTATTTCAAGACTGAACAGCATAACACTGCTTATCTTCAGCACAGTCTAGGTAATTGACTGCTTTTGAACTTGGATGTCGATAGAGAAAGTTACCTGCCTTCTGTTTGCTTAGGAAGAATATTTTTGAAAGAGAGAACTGCAAACGGTGAGCCCTTCTAGAGCCCAGTACCCCTTTGGTATCCAAGAAAGCCCATGGATTCCTTATGTAAATGTGAAGGAATACTTCTGAGCCCAGGCTTGGCTCCAAGTTTTCCACTATGGACAGCATCACTTTTCTTTGAACAGATTTTAATTTCTAAGCAGAGGGATTTTTGGTTTCTCTTAGGTATACTAGAGAGGGTTCTGGTGACAGTAAAACTGGTACCGACTAATGGGTGGAATTGTTTAGGGCTTTTGGCATTCCTGAACGACCTTACCAGAGGTTCTCCACACTGAGTCCTGTCCAAACCCACGGAGCAGACAAAGTCCACACAGGCCAGAAGGCAGGTTCCACATCTGGTGGATCAGTCCCCAAAGATTTCACAGTGATGCACTTTACGTCCTTTCTACCTACGGTTACTATTTTCAGAGCATGAGAAATGAAGACCATGATTTGACATTCACTTTTGCTAATTTATTCATTGTATGCAACTGGGAATGATGTTGACTTTTGCTACTTACCTATATGTGTGTTTCAGAGAAGCCCTGGGATATGTCTGTAGCTGTATCTTTTCTTAATTTTTTAATTAAGACCATGTAATTTAACCCAGCATAGATAGTAATGCCATTCTTCTCTTCACCAGCATTACCAGCCATAGCAAATGTGGGATTTTGCAAAGCAGAGGAGATGAGTGTTTCATCTTAATGGTCCTGAGGTCTTAGATGGGAGCTATACTCTAGCATGTTGAACCAAGTTCAGCACTGCTGCCTCTGCTACCTAAAAATGTATCAATCAGTGTCCTGTCTACTGCTTTCTCCACCTCTGCTTCTGCCTTTGGCAGGCCCCAATGCCAGGCCCTCTACTGCACTGGTGCTATAGCACAGACCCACATCCGTGTCCTGGGCTCTGTTCTGGGCCAATCTGGTCTGATGCAGGGTGTGCCAACAGTGTCCTACTCTTCCTCCTGCTGGCGTGGCCCCACATTTCCCCCTAGCTTGAGCTCTGCGCATGCATACCTGCTACCCCTGGGGCTTTCACAGTCTCTCCTTGGTGAGTTAGGGCTATCAGTGAGACCTGGGCCTCTGTATCCAAGAGGTGAACTCCAATGGGTCCAGGCGCAACCGAGTTACACCCTATCTGGAACTGGTCCAACCTTTGCAATTGCATTTTATCCTACTCTCAGTTCAAATCTATTTTTGTAGGGCTAACTTTCCCTAGCCTTTTCTGGGGGGTTGAATCCTGACCCCATGTGTAGGGCCAGTGGATCAAAGTTCTGCTATGTATGCACAGATATCCTCCAAAGACAACTGCTATGTGTCTGGCCTTGAACTTTCAAAGATTTCCTGGGTTCCCAGTGTGTCTAATTCACCTGCTAGATTAGCTAGGAATAGACACTGGGAATTAAGCCATAGGGCACCTACATGGCACGCCCAGTTGTCTTCCTGGGGTACTTTTCATAACTGGGCTAATCTGCCCAGGCCACTTTTACCACTTCTTGGGACTTAGCTTGGTGTACCCCAAACCTGCGAGGTCCTTCTGCTTCAGTTTATTGGAGATCAATGATTATGCCTTATGCCTAATTCATGACATACAGAAGCCCAATTTTATACAAATATTGAAGTTATATTTTCTAAATATCTGAAGGAGATGGCAAGGGGCTGACAGAGACTGTGAGCTTTTGTGGGATGAATAGAGCATACGTGGTACCTGGGGCTGGTTTTGCAGATGACTTATGTTTGGAACTGGCTTTGAAGGACACAGGAAGTATTTTGATAACATTATGTAAGAAGACTGTTTCGGGGAGTTTGCATCAGCTCCTGAGAAAGGACTGGGCAAATATTATAATTTCACAGTCCTAGGCCATGGGGTAGAAGGAATTTCAGGCAGGGACTGCAGCTTATTCATTGTATGGTGGGCTCAGCCCAGTGCCCTGAGTGTGGCCAGCATTTGGTAACTAACTCTTCATTGAGACTTAATGTCTTTTATATTAATAGGTATTTCCTGGTGGGAAACAGCATGTTGGACAGTAAGCAACTTCCTCCTTCTGCTGTCCTCTCTGATAAAGGGTAAGCTGGCTCAGGCCTTTCTGAGGATGTGCCTCATTCTCTTTAGGGGATCTCGAAGGATTTTCAGTGAGGCTCAATTGCCTCCCAGAGGAGGCCACCATCCCCTGGGCCCGTGTAGTTGCCCACACGAGGACTTTCTGAAATTCTTTCCTGTAGGAAACCACTAGTTGCCTGGGTTCCACGTCTTTTGTCCACATCACTGACAAAAGAGAGGGAATCAGGTGGGACATTGCCTGATCGCCCCTATCTATGTAATTAATACATTCCAAAACAATTATGATAGCTGCATATTAAAGAAATAACATAGGGTGGTGCCTGTAGCTCAAAGGAGAAGGGCGCTGGCCCCATATGCCGGAGGTGGCAGGTTCAAACCCAGCCCCGGCCAAAAACTGCAAAAAAAAAAAAGAAAGAAAGAAATAACATGTAGCATAATGAAGAAGTCACGGGTATGGCTACTAGTTGGGTGGGATGGAGGAAGACGGTGCACTAATGTTGAATTCCTGGAGCAGTAACCCAGGGCAGGTCCGTGCAGAGTGCTGACACGCAGCTCAGCTGTCCTAGTCGCCGGATGTTGTACCCTATTGGTGTCAAGACCCTTACTCTCACACAGATCATCTTTTTTTCTGCGAAGGTGCTGCCTTAATTAAGGCAGAGAGATGGGGTGTCCCATCAAGTCACCAACAGAACAGAAAAATTATTTCAAGTCCATGTTAACTGGTCAATTTGGACATTTGTGTATTCAAAGACGGTGACACAGTGAGAAGTGGACAGCTATTCTAGATACCTCAGAACAGCCAGACAAGACCCAAAAGAAGAAAAACAGATTTTTGTTACTTTCTTCTTTTCTGGATAACAAAATAGTCTACTGGTTTCAAAGACATTCTCTCTTCCCCTAGCCTTGAAGGGAGGCACGTTAGCTGAGAGATTACCGAGCTGGGCACCAGCTCTCTGGGGTTGCTGGTGTGAATGGAGGAGTGGAGGACGTGCCAGAGAGTCCACAGCACACCTTCCATTTGCATTTACTTCCTTTATTTACAACAGCCTGGCAAGTAGGATGAAATTTCTTCTCTTTTCTAGAAATGGGGAAAGTTAGGCTTAGTGAGGTTAAATGTCCCAGCTGGGTCTCTCATGAAGCGGAATTTCTCAGCCTTGATACTAAGGATACACAACACTGGATAATTTTTGCTGTGAGCTGAGGGGCTGTCTTGAGCACTGTTGCATTTTAGGATTTGAGCAGCATCCCTAGCCTCTGTTTCTAAATGCCAGTAGAACACCTCCAAGTGTGACAATCAAAAATATCTCCAGGCGTTGCCAAATGGGGCTGCAGGAAGTAAATTACTCCCAATCAAGAACCAACCATGCTCATAGAGCAAGTGGCTGACCTGGGATTTGCACCAAATCTGTCTTCAAAGTCAACTCTTTCCTTAGCCAGAAAGTAAAGTAACATGTGAACAGCTGCACTCATGTGAAGAGACTGCTTGGCGTGGCAGCAGAATGATTCAGGATAGTCAAGTAGTCATAGTAATTAATGTCACTTCGAGATAAGGGTGTATATCATGATAATAGCTAGCATTTATTGAGTGCTTACTATGTTCCAAGAACTGCGCCAAACTCTGTATACATGTTGCTCGTCTAATCATCTACACAACCTGTGAGTAATGATATGCAGGCAGCCTCAGCACACAATAAAATAAATTCAGAAAAGGAAATTTTGCCACTGCAGGAGCAGGAGAGCATTCTGTAATGGATAATAATTTTTCAAAGTTCAATTCCAAGTCCTGCGAGATAGCAGATTTTAGTGACATTTGAGCTTTCAATTATCCCCCAGTGATGGGATAAACCTGGTCAAGCTTCAGCTGTCAAATAAGGAATGTTTTGAACAATTTTCAGCATCAACCACATGGTGGATATGATCACACATGCTTTGTGGTACCCTCTCTCTCCTGGTGTGGAACTGCTTCTCACCCTCCCTGGGATGGGAGGGGTGTGTGGATCCAGCTAGGCAAGTCAGAGCTGTTCACAACTAGCTTCTTGGATTTCTCAGACTCTTGGTTCCTTAAAACTGTCTCTCCTAAAAAGTCACAGGTTTTGAAAGCGTTCTCTCAATCAAAGACATAGTCTCAGGGAAAAAAAAATGTGACTGTGAACTCATCAATAGTTTGAAGTAAGCCAGTAGTTTGGCAGTGATCATTTCAGGAGGAGAAATTAAAGCTCAGTGCCAGCAGGTGTCAGCTCAGACGTTCATACCAGGCTCCCGACAAATGACAGGCTGGCCCAGAAGTTGATCTAATAGCTTGACAAGAAACTGAACCATATTATGGTGCATGTGGAGGAGAATTCCAACTTGAAGATTAATCACATTAAACATCTTCCTCGTGTGTACACAAGATTGGTTTGTGAGAGACAATAATTGGAACAAGACAGAAAGGACAGCCTGGGACAGTGGGGCAGGGATGCTGATTCTAAAGCGGGAGACATCTGGACTGATGAGAAGAAGGATGAAAGTGACCAATAAAATAAAATAAAATAAAAAGAATCAATGAGGGGAAGCAGCTAACACTGGGCAGGGATCCTCATTAGAAGATCTGAGGCCTTCACTGTGCTTGCAAGGCCCTCACTCATCCTTCCACAGACAGAGTATGTTAATTGAGCACATGGAGAATTAATAGATTGTGCAAAAATATATGGTGGGCTTCAGCTGGGGAATTGGTTTGGGGAGGGCTGGAAGTGTGAGTGAGGGAGGACTTATGGGTAGCACGAGGCCTTGTAATCAGCACAACCTGCTCATTTGGTCAGCAGCAGGGCCAGGTCCAAAGGCATGTGAGCTATGTAGCTGTCCAGGGCCCTGTGCTCAGAAAAGCCCCAGGCTTAGTTCAATTGCTATACTGTTGCTATCTTGAAATTCTTTTTTTTGAGACAGAGCCTCAAGCTGTCATCCTGGATAGAGTGCTGTGGCATCACAGCTCACAGCAACCTCCAACTCCTGGGCTCAAGTGAGTCTCCTGCCTCTACCTCCCAAGTGGCTGGGACTATAGGCGCCCGCCACAATGCCCGGCCATTTTTTGGTTGTAGCCGTCATTGTTGTTTGGGGGCCTGGGCTGGATTCGAACCCACCAGCTCAGGTGTACGTGGCTGGCTCCTTAGCCTGTTGAGCCACAGGCGCCGAGCCTGAAATTCTTAATAATAATTTTTAAACACAGGGCCCTGAATTTTCATTCTGCATTGGGCTTTGCAAATGATACAGCTGGTGCAGAGAACATACACAGAGCTGACCTGATAGACCCTTCTAATGCATCTCATCTACATTCCTCCAGGACCCCAGGGGGCGCAGTGCTGTTTGGGAGGAAGCTCGGTAGTCAATCCAGTGTTGTGCACAAGATATCGTAGTGGGAGTGCTTAGATGAATGCATTGAAGTCTAGTCTCTTTTTTAAAAATCTAAGATGCCATCAAATTTGATATGCACTGGCTTAGTGGCAGCCTTTTTTTTTCCACAGAAAAATAAACGTATCAGCTGTCCACAGAGAATATCTGACCTATTCTCATTTAAGAAACATTAAATTGTGAAATGAAAAAAAAAGTCTGTGATAGAATGGCAGCAACGCAGTTCATGATGAGTTTTCATCAACCCTCTAATTGGTCTCTTCAATTCAGAGCCTTTTCTAGGCTGTTTAAATCCAAGTAAACATGGATATCCTTTATAAAGGAGCAATGAAGGTGCTTTCTTACTTGTGGTTAGTGGAAAGACAACTAACAAATTTAAGACAACTAGGTGCTTGGGCCATAAGATCAAAATTTGAAAATTAGCAAGAGGAAGCCATTTAAAGTTCTCCTTGGGACAGGTTTATTTTATTCCACTTGTCTTAAGCCACAATTAAGGCTCTCAATAACTTGAATAATCGAATCCAGTGAAAAACAGGCAAATGCCTTTTTTTTTTTGAGACAGAGTCTCACTATGTACCAGTAGAGTGAGATGGCATCACAGCTCACAGCAGTCTCAAACTCTTGGGCTTAAGCGATTCTCTTGTCTCAGCCTCCTAAGTAGCTGGGACTACAGGTGCCCACCACAATGCTCGGCTATGTTTTGGTTGTAGTTGTCATTGTTTTTTAGGAGATCCAGGCCAGCTTCAACCTGCCAGCCTTGGTGCCCTACTGACTGAACAATGGGCGCCGAGCTGACAAATGCATTTTTGTAACCGAGATTTTGCCAGCAAGCAGAACATGAAGTCCCCTCTCCAGATACAAATGTTTCAACACACATCAGATCATTTTCTTATAGTTTTGGTTGACATCATCCCTCAAGGGAATGTTTTCCTTAGCTGCCCAGAACTTGTGGCTTGGCAAATCTCTCTTCCCTAGAAAACCTCTTACCAGGGAGCTCAGTGCCCCTGACAGGCACTGACTCACATGGCTTTCATGATGGCAGGGTCAGACCCACTTTCCCCACATAATGCCTCTCTAACCCCTACTTAAAAGGTAACCACACAGCTTCTTCTTAGGGCTTACAGACAGACCTCAAAGAGTCACAGAGTCAGAGTCACAGGCCTCTAGAAAGGCCTCAGTCTGTGCTCTTTACCCCCAATCACCATGAATGCACTTAACATAACCTGGGTATCTAATTCAGTGCCATAGATTGTCTGATACTTGTACACACCCACCTAAGAAGGCTTTACTGAATAGTTCCTCAGTACATGGAGTGGGGTGAGGTGAGGGGCGGCAGGGGAAGAATTTGAGGACAAATGAAAAGAGTCTGTGATCTAGGTGGTGGTGGGGGGAGGGAGGACTCAGTTTAGTAGAACAGAAAAGGTTGTACATAAAATTTATACTGATGAAACCAGTTGTTTAGACCCTGCTTTCTGCATGCTGTTTATTTCATGTCATTACATAGAATGCCAGTGCTTCACATCCGAGTTACCACCCTGGCGAGCTTCCTGCTGGACAGGCCCTGGGTCTGACACTGTTTATACAGTGATGTGGCCTGATAAGTATGTGAGTCCCTGTGCAGTTGCTGTCAGAATGAGCCTAGATTTCTCTGGGTCCACCTAGCATGAAAGTTATTATGCCTATGAGCATGGCCACAACCGTGACCACAACCATGACCATGACAACTCCTTTTTCTCCTTCTAGCACCAATTTCCAGCACCTACATGTGCCTCCCACTTTCCTTTGGTTTACATCCATTTTCTTACCTTTACAACAACACTGAAATAGAGTTATTATTATCCTAGCTTCCCAGAAGGGGAAATGGGATGTTGGAAAGTTAAACAGCTCTCCCCAGGGTGGAGCTGGAGGGCAGGCAGGGCTTGCTGTCAGAGGCCCACTGCAGCCCTGCTGTAAATGAGGGCTCTGGTCTTTGGCAACTTTCCCTACCCCTGGGAGCATCAGAATTAAAGCTCAGGTCCCCTGGGAGCAGAAGAAAAGGGCTTGAGGGAGGAACGGAGATGACTTGGCTTGGACCGGTTATTGCAAATGTGGGGTAGAACCTACAGTCTCTACACGTTTTGTTTGCTTGTTTGTTTTCCTGTTAGGTAAGCATTAGAATTCTGGAATAGCTAGAGCACTTACTTGGCTATTTCCCCTGCCCTACCCCCACCAAAAAAACACTATAGCATTTTTATTTGCAAAGTCTAATGGCACAAAGAAGTTCTAAACTGCAGAAAGAGGGAAGAGAGGAGGAGTTGAAAGGAAAGCATTTCTAGAAAATGCATGTACTAGCCCCCAGAAGAACTATTTTACTCTGCTCTCTCTAGCTGGTGGGAACCTGGGTTCTGCCCGCCCTTAGGAGAGCATCCTCAGAGAAGGCCAGTGCTCCAGGCCCCTCCAGGGTGCATGACTTTGACACTCTGTTATCAAGGCCTGTGCAAGTCCAGGGGAGGATAATGGCACAAGATAACCATCCACCCCTCCAGGTTACTTGAATGCCTACTGTATACAGGCATGTGGGACTCTAAGAAGACCCCACCTAGTGGGAACTTGCTTACTACCCGCCCCGCCGCAGCCCAGCTTGTGCGCTCTCTCCGCAGGGCGAGGCCCTTGGCCGGCGCTCAGTATCTGTTCTAGAGGAACTTCTCTCTCACTGACTTAGACCCAGCATCCCCTGAAAAGGGCCTTTCTCCAACTTTTTCTTTAAAGCAATATTTTCCAAACTTTGAAGTAAATGGCATTAAAAAAGAAATAGAATGGAAATGATAATATTGAGTGCACCTTCCACTCAGAGCAGTTTTGTGGAACCTTTGTTGAGTTGTGTGGGTATGTGTGTCCTGACTGTGAAATATGTTTCTCACAAAGGATCGTGGTCTGGAAATTAGACAGCACTTAGGGCCTCCAGTATCTACATCCCAGCTCTGCTCTTTTCCTAGTCGGGCCCAACTCTGGATGCTTCCCTTGGGGGTTGTTCTGGATCTGTGCCTGGTTCGTAGACTCAACACTTCAATCGCTCCTTCCTGCCAGAGGCCAACTGACTTAGCACTGGGACTTTGGCTGCCATGTACCCCATGCCCACAGCCTGTGCCAGCCCCTCCGTCACCCTGCCACCTACCCCACACTCAGGCTGGTGGCCCAAGGACCAGCCTCATCAGATCACTGGGTGACCTGGTCATCACATAGGGTGACTCAAGAAGCCACCACATACGCAGGCTCTGTCCGCATTTGTAGCGACCCTATTGCTAACCCAACTGTTACTGGTTTTCACTGTCACCCACTGGTTGGAGAAAGTGATGCTTTAAGAAAAAGCAAAGGCTTGCTTGAGGGCTAGACCCTGGGCCTTGTGAAGGTCTTGGGTGCACAGGCCGGTTGACTCTCAGGGTCTCTCCACAAGGCTCTTCACGCTGGCTCTCTCACCCTGTCTCCTCATTCATTCTTTGACTTGACTCTATTCCCATCTGCTCTGGGCCTCTCAGTGTATAACTCTGGCACAGGGGCCCAGCCAGGAGCTCCAACTCCTTTTCTACCATCCCAGCCTTCACCACTGAGAACAGACATTTATCGAGGGCTTCCTGGGAGCCAGAGGCTGTGTTAACAGATAGCCTTTGCCGTTACTTCACACGCTGTCTCAGCCAGACTATGAGGTGGGTGATGTTTTACCTCCATTTCACAGACAAGGAAAGTGGACCCACATGAAGTAGCTTGCCCAAGGTCAACCGGGATTTGAATCTGGCCTGCTGGCTCAAATGCCCGCAACCTTGACCACTACACCAGGCAAATTTGTTCATATGTAGGTACAAAGTTCTGCCCTCTCACCTAGCCTCACCATTACTGCCTGTCTGGGATGGGACGATGGCTTTGTTGTTAGCACACTTTAAGGACTGAGAGGCAGGAAAGAGACTTTGCTCTTAAAGTTTTGGTATGCTTTTACCTATTGGCTATGAATAATATAATTATTCTATTTCCCTATTTTCTTTGGTTTCCAGGATGGTCACAATTAAATTTAAATGTACTGTTTATAGTGTGCTATAGTGTCAGCATAATTATTTTTTCCTTTTCACTGCTTCGATCTTTCAATTCTATTTATAGGAACAATGTCCACATACATAGAATAGTCCATATATAGGTACAACTCTAAACCACTTCAAATTTGTAAGACGGAAGAAAAAACAAATACATATTCTACTTATTCAGAAAGATATCTAATTTTCTTGAGCAGATGAGAATTGGAATTACTTAAAAAAATATTTGATAACATCATTATAGGAAATTATGTACAGGAGGAGTTTCTACTCCTATTTTTGCCTTGGAAAAAGGGAATGTACAAGATGATGCTTTCCCATACGCCTGGGCAAAGCCTCAGGATTAGTTGGCAGGGCTGCCACAGATTATGTGATGCAAAACTTTTTACAATCTATGGAGTTGCTCAGTGTGCAACCTGAACAATGGTGTGCAGCAACTCCAAGGGTTTAATTGGCTCATACCACTCTCTGTCTTTCATTAACTAATTACTAACTGTGATTGGAGTTGTTTGAAGGGAAGATGGTGGAGCAGAAAGGAATTCCATTGCTCCTTTTTCTCTTAAGCAAGTCTCTCTGCTCTGGATTAATTTTCCAGAACATACGGGTGATGAGGAGAGCTCTCCCCATTTCTCTCTGCTCAGTAGCACAGAGGCTGGGAGGCAAGCTGAGGAGGGAGGAAGCCCAGGGAGATGCTGAACTGAGCTTGTAATCAGCCACCCCAAAGCCTCTCCTGACTCCCTTCTGGCTTTCTTTTGGGCACTAACTGGAAACATCTGCCCCTTTACAGCCCCTTTACAGAGTCTGTTTTTTTGCTAGAAAGGAAAGGAGGTTCCAGCTGAGCATGGGATGCTGAGAAGGAGTGATAACTTTTCAAACTACTGGAATTCTACTCTGCTTATTCTGGAGGAAGGAGTGATAACTTTTCAAACTACTGGAATTCTACTCTGCTTATTCTGGAGCCCCACTGTGGGGCCCTTCTATGTGTGGGCTGTTGGTGGCAAGGAAAGTCCTGAGCACACTGGGCTCCATGTCTGGAGACCACCAGGCGGGGTGTGGAAGGGATTTCATAAAGTGTGTTGAATGTATGCCTTGTAAAACACACACACACCCCGCCTTATGCAGAAAGTATATTTGGCCAGTATGAAATAAGAAAGCAGGCTCTTCACGAGTGCTGCTATGGGGAAATAGGGGGACGCTCTGGGAGTGAAGGGGCCAAGTGTCGACTTGATGTGGTAGCACTGGCCTCGGAAGTCGTGCTGGGATCATAAATAATGGCCGAGAAAAGGCTTTCTGTCCCTGGAAATGATGTGAAGGTAAAAAGACCCCATACAAAGAAAAATGATTTTAAACTCGGCTTTGTTTGGAGGAAGCAGTGAATCAGCTGTGCACAGACTGTGTTCCAATGCGGGTTCTAATACATGACCTCTAATACAGGCTTCTTCAACGTCTTAATCTGTGAAAGAGGAAAATAGGGATAATAATCACGATATTTACATCACAGGGTTGTGATGGGGTTTGGAGAGAGAATGTGCATGACACACTGACAGTGCAGGGGTGACTCTTGAAGCAGGTGTCCACTTTGGGGGGGTCCCGCTCTCTGAGCTGGGAGGAATTGAGAGCACAGATGTGGTCACGTGATCTCAGGGGTCTGGGTTTTCAGGTGCCTCTTATCTCTCAGCCATTAAGGAATGTTCAATGGTAATAATGTTTTTCAGTAGAAACCTATCTATTTTTATTTCAGAATATTACAGGTATACACATGTTTTGGTTACATAGTTTTGTATGTTATAGGTCAAAGTTATCAGTGTGCCCTTCACCCAGAATGTGCATATTATCCCTGCCTGCTGATGTCTGGTGTTTGTTTTTCCATTCTTGTGATACTCCAGGTCCATTCCAATTGTTACAAAAGATACTAGATCACCATTTTTCCTATGACTGAGTAGTACTCTTTGTTATACAAATGCCACATTTTATTAATCCACTCAAGTAATGATGGGTACTTGGGTTATTTTCACATCCTTGCAATTGTGACTTGTGCTGCTATTAACATTCAAGTGCAACTGTCTTTGTGTTAAGATGTCTCAAGGGTAATTTTGACTGTGTTTGATTTTCAGCTTAATTATATACTGTTTCTGAACCTAACTTTTCTCACCTAAGTGTGGATAAATGGCCCTTTTATGAATGAATGTTTACTAGTTTTATTAAAGATTCCCTAATTAATGAGTGTCCAACAGTTTGTGGCAAGTAAAGATGATATTTAAACTTTAGGAAGTAGCAGCCTCTTAATCCAAAGGCAGTGTGAAGAGTGTAAAGGAACTTTGTTTTCTTAATTCTTAAGGCAAAGTATCAAAGTATACAAATGTTATTGGCTTCAGAGAAGCTTATTTCTGTTCCCACTCCTGCCTCCCACTCTCCCTCAAAGCTTTGATTTTTACAATTTTGTCACGTCAGACCCCTCTTCTCTGCCTGTTTAGTTGATGGCTCAGTAAGCACTAAACAGATGTTTTCCTCAACCTCTGTACCCAAATTAAACTTTCTGATATCAATAGTCCTGGAACCTGGTGCCAACAGCATAGACCACAGGTATTGGTCTCCAGACGACGGATGAAGCTAACTGCAATTGACGTGACCTGGCTTAAACGGGAAGAGAGTCCATTATCCAAGAGTTTCTCCTGAGAGTAAAACTTTTGCCTACCACCAGTATATTACAAATTTTGAAACTTTAGTCTAAACCAGTGATTTTCAAACCTGGTCTGACACCAAAATTAACTGGTGAGCTTTCAGAAAAATACCAATGCTAGAGCCAGACCCCCAGGTTTAATAGGCTTGGGTGGGGCTCAGATGTCTGCATTCAAAGCCTGCCCGGTGATTATAATGTACAGGAGAAACCTTTTAGCTTAATCTACACTCCTGGTTCTCAGACCATTAGCATTTAAGCTTTAGAATCACCTGGAAGTTTGTTAAAACACAGATTGCTAGGCCCCACGCCCAGAGATTTTGATTCAGTAGCTCTGAGGCAGGCAGAGAGCCCGTGTTTCTCACAAGTTCTTAGATGCTGCAGCTGCTGGTCTTGGCCACACTTTGAGGCCACTTCCACACAAAGTCCCTGACCATCAAGATGCAGGTGTCCTCTCCAGCCTCACTTCTTGTCTCTTACCTTTTTTCACAGTCTGGGCAGCCCATCCAGAGCTTGTCTTCCTCTAACAAGTACACACATGTGCTCTCTCTACCCTATGGGCGTATGAACACGTCTCTTGCCTGCAACACCTTCCCATGTGACAAAACCCATTTCGTTGAGAAGACTCCATAATTCAATTCTTACTAATTAGCATTAGGTTTCCTCCAGTAAACACAAATTAGGAAAATTCTATTGAATTTTGTAATGTTAATATGTGTACTTTCACAACATACAGTTTTTCATTAAATAAGGTTTTGTTTCTTAAATTGAATTAAATACAAAAATAAATTCTGGCTGTCCTTTAAAAAAAACACTTGCGATATTTTAATACATTTTGCAATATGTCACTAGAAGCCTTTTTAAAACAATGCATAATTTTTAAGGAATAAACATGGAAATGGAACAGCTATATTATTAATACTAGAATTACAGATGTGACATGCAGTGAGCGTCCACCAGTATTAATAAATATAAAGGAGATTCTAGTCTCTCTACGCTCAGCCCTCACTAGCCTGAGACTTATTTCTCTTGCAGTGACTTTGCCTCCAGGGAAAGGGCCCTGTCCTGAGTGGGGAAGAGATGCATGAAATGCCTTTTTCTCCTGCAGTTCCTGGGCACGTTTTCCTGGTCAGTTAGCACCTTATGACCCTGCCTGGCCCCCGCGGCTTCCATTAAATCCTGTCAAAAGGACCAAATAGAAAGAGAGAAACAAATAAACCTAAAATGATGGACTAGGAGACACTGTCCAATTTAAACTTTGCCTTCCCCCCCACACTGAGTTAGAGATTTTAAGAGTAAAGAATACTCTCATAAGACCTGTCAAAATCGAGGTCTAAAGCAATTATTTTTGCACCTAATATTCCAGTACAGCTTGTTGAAATACATAATTCTGAGGTGCTATTTGTGAGCAAGGAACTGCTGGAAAAAACGTGATTAAAGCATTTTATTTATCTATGAATCATATATATCCCTCCTGTCACAATAAAACTGGCTTTTAGTTTCCTGTCCTGGATTCGTCCATCTAGGAAAAACAATTTGAAGTAGAGAATTAATATTTGATAGACTTTTCCTAAACAGTAATGTAACTGCTGCAAATAACAGTTATTAATATGCCAGTCATTGTTCTAAGGGTGTGCATCTATCCCTGACACATGCACACCCATTGATCCGTGGGTGTGCATGTATCAGGGATATGTACCACCTTATTAAGAAACACCCACAGAAAAGAAGAAAATGTTTGCAAACTACCCTTATGATAAGGGATTGATAACTAGAATATATAAAGTACTCCAATGACTCAATGGGGAAAAAAATCAAATAATTCGATTTAAAAAAATGGGCAAAAGATCTGTGTCTGTGAACAGATGAACGGATAAAGAAAATGTAGTACATATACACAATGGAATATTATCCAGCCATAAAAAATAATGGAATCCTGCCCTTTTCAGCAACATAAAGGGAACTGGAGAACATTGCCTTGAGTGAAATAAGCCATGAACAGAAAGACAAATCTCACATATCTTTCTGTGGGAGTTAAACATTGAAACAATTGATCTCCTGGAGACAGAGAGTACAATGATGATTACCAGAGGCTGGAAAGAATAGTGCAGAGTGGGATGGAGATAAATTGGGAATGGTTAGTGGGTACAAAAATATAGTTAGGCAAATAGAATGAACAATATTTGATAGTACAACAAAGTGACTGTGGTCAATAATAAGTGAACATATACATTAAAATAAAGAGCAGAATTAGAATATTCCAAACAAAAAGAAATGCATGAAGAGATGGACACTCTAATTACCTTGCTTTGATTGTTACACATTTCATGCCTGGACCCAAACAGCACATATACCCCGTACCTATATATAAGCATTATGTGCTCTTCATAATTAAAAATTTTAAAAAAGTGTTTTAAAGATTTTTAAAAATTCTTTTAAAATCTTATTTCCTTAGACCTAGAAATTCTAAGTTTTTTCTACTGATAAATTTCTATACATAGGGAAATATGCCTATGGTGCATCTTAGGAGGGTACAGACAAAACTTACTAAATGCAGAATACAAATGTCTTCATACAATAACTAAGAAAATGCCATGAAAGGTATGTTAGTCAGTTTGATGAAAACATTTCAGATTGTATATGAAATCAGCACATTGCACTCCTTGATTGCACTAATGTACGCAGCTATGATTTAATAAAAAAATTTTTTAAAAATGTACTTGCAATAATGAGAGACCGGAAGTAACCTCAATGTTCATCAATAGAGACTTGGTTAAATATTTTATGAAAATTCCAACCAGTGAAATACTGTGTAGTTATTAAAAGAGTAGAGCCCTATGTACAGTCATGGAACCTTACCACTATTGTTATTATCCACCAAATTACAATGAAAATATAAATACCCTATATTTTTTGTATTTAAAGAAGGAAGGAACCCATATACATATATTTACTTCTTCATGTATGAAAAATTTACACAGTGATACACAGGGATTATTAATGGGTTTGGTCCACAGGGTAGATTATTAGGAATTTTGATTATATACCCCTTTGAGTTGTTTACTTCTTTTAAAATAGTGCATGTATAACTTTTTTTGTGTAAAAAAGTACAGTGTCTTATTTTTAAAAACATGCAGAAAACCACCAAAGAAATGAAAGCTGTTGAGTTGACTTTGATGTGTGCCTGTGTTCAGAACCCAACAGGGCTGCTCTACGTGGTGTCTGGTGTGGCTCACCTGAGTTAGAGTGTCTGCAGATCTAGGTGCCAAAGTCCTCAAGGGCAGGGACCATTGAGTCTTGACCTTAGGAAGTAAATTAACTTCTCTGAGCATCATTTTCTTCACTTGTAGAAGGAAGGGCTTGTTCCGGGACTTGGGGACTTTAAAGCCTTTGGAGCAGGCTGTGAGAGGGTGGGTACCCTGGAAAACAGTAGATGTGGAGCCCACTCCTACCCTCCCCACACATGCCTAGGAGAGACATTTAAATTAAAGTATGGAAAACACTATATTGGCCAAAAATGGGCACATTTCACTTATAGTATATGAGTTAGGCCTCTCTGACTAAGATACTCTTTAATTTCTTTTTAGGCTTATAATATTTATCATGTATATTATGTTGTAAGCTATTAGTGATTAAAATATCTACATCTATAAAATACAACATGATATACATTATAGGGGTAAGATAATAACTTACTAGCACAAGGCTTGGTACACGATAGGTGCTCAAATAAAAAATACAGAAATATTATTAGACTATGAGCAAGGTCTATTTTAAAATAAGATGTTTAGAAAAATGTATCCCTATAATTTATACACAGCTGTGATTGAGCTGGAAAATAGTCATTCACAACAGGTTTTAGTATGTGGGGGGATATATTGAAAATGCCTCTAAAACATTAGAAATGATGACTTTAAAATAGACCTTGCTCATAGTCTAATAATATTTCTGTATTTTTTATTTGAGCACCTATCGTGTACCAAGCCTTGTGCTAGTAAGTTATATGGTATAAAAGGAGAATAAAACAGGAAATTCGTCTGTTATGTTGCTTAATATTTACAGAAAGAAGTTGCATTTTGATTCATGGCAGTCTGAAGTCTCAGATAGCTTTTCGAGGAATAATTGTCCCTTCTCTGTATACCAGGAGGCCCCTATTCCTTCCTCATCATAGCTCAGCATAGGATTTCGAGATTCTGGCTTTTCTTGTTTCTCTCACCCACTGGGCTGATTGCTCAGTGGAGTGATGGGTTCTGATTGTTATTTCATATCCATAGCACCTTGCATAGTGCCTGAGACTGGTGTACATTCAGTAGATGGGCAGGTGGGTGGATGGATGAAAGGAGGGATGGATGGATGGATGGATGGCCTGGATGGATGGATGGATGGGCTGGCTGGCTGGCTGGATGGGATGGATGGATGGATGGGATGGATGGATGGATGGGAAGGATGGATGGATGGATGGATGGATGGATGGATGGATGGGATGGATCGGATGGATGGATGGATGGATGGATGGATGGGAAGGATGGATGGATGGATGGATGGATGGGAAGGATGGATGGATGGATGGGATGGATGGATGGATGGATGGATAGATGGGATGGATGGATGGATGGATGAGATGGATGGATGGATGGGATGGATGGATTACCCTTTCCTCTGCTGCAGACTGCTGCCTGATCATGAGGGCTGATTACTTTTCTCCTCTTTGATCTAATCCCTTTGGGCCAACTTTTTTTTGGGGGGGCCAACTTTTGAAAGACAACCTGCATCAGACAATTTATGGATTGACTCAAGTACCTATTGATTTATCTTCTCCACTGATTCTCTGAAAGAGAGCTTTAAATCCATGATCTTCCCAAGGTTCACTTTTGCCATAATCACTTACATCCTCATTCTTTAGTATTTTTTTGCCTTAGGCACATTCACTGTTCTCTCTTTTAAAATTTTTTTCTGCATTAAAATATATTTATTGTTTGAAGGTGTATGATACATATATACACATTATGCATGTATACTTATACACACACTAGGTCTGTGTGTATATGCATACTCATATTAGATCACTATAATACAGGAGTCTACACTACATAGATCTGATAGTAATTCAATCTTTCTCATATATATTAACCTATGACAATCTATGCACTGGGAAAATAGACTCTGCCACACTACAGCTACGCTTTCAGAAGTGATTTAAGGAAAAAGGACAATGATGAAAGGATATTAAAGCAAGAAGGTAGCTCTGTTGTCTTGTATCCCTGCCTATTTGAAGCTGCCTTTCAGGCCACTTCATATCCAACTCCCATCTCGTTTGCAAGGTGGAGATAAGGGGAATGTGCTAAATCAATGCCCCCCTCCCCCTGTGCTGTTTTCTGCTTCCCTTTCTTCTTGGTGACCATTCCTTCAGGATTTGGCAATTTGAGTTCAAAAATAAACTCTAATTCACTGGGCATCAAACATTCCGTCTTAACTCTCTCCAGCAGATGCCAGAGTCAGGAGGAACTAAATGGGGTGTCAAAAGATTTCAGTATAATCCCCTGAAAATGACTAGATGGTGCGTATGTTGCTTGAACTTGTGTTAACCCTCCAAATGCAAGGAAATCTCTGGATTACATAATATACAGTCTGTGCTCATTTTTCCTGGAGTCTTCACCCCCATCTTTTATACTTTAGCCTTTTACAAGAAGGAAAAAAAAAAGGTGACTTATTTGAATTATTCATGCTAGTTTCTGTTCTGCCAAGTCCAGGACACATTTGAAATCATTAATATGTCATGACTTTACTTCATCTGGCACACTCAGATTTTTTTTTTTTAAATTGTGAAGCACCATGAAAAGGCATTATGATTCATTAACAAGAATATCATTTTTATATTTTTAGTTCACTATTCTCCATCTTCTTAGCACAATTTTAGAAGACCGAATGTTGGCTGAGGAGGAAGTGGAGACTGTGCACCTTCAGAGCTCAACAATCCTGAGAACAATTGAGAACAATCCTGCCAGACTCCGGTGGCACTGGAAAATGAAGCTGCATTGTTTGACAGTATTTGCAGCAGTGCCATGCAAGCAAATAGCTCACCCGCTCATTACGTTCTCATGAACATAAAAATACCCACACTTTTAAGACATGCTAAGGGCCCAGTCTCATCCTGATGACACTTCCACTCACATGATCTTGCTTCTTTCTGATATGCCTCGTGCAAGCTCACCCTGGGCCAGGCCTTGTACAGGAACAGTGGAGGCCCAGGGCGCCTCTGTAGCTTTTCAAAAATACCATGGATGGATGGATATGAATCTGATTAAAAATTCAGATTCAAATCCAGCCAGTATTTATTAAGTATATGTGGAGGATCCTGAACAACTTCTACAAAGATAATCCCAGTTAGTCCTACACAACAAACACATCTACCAATATCCATTAAGTTAGCAGGCATATTTCTATGGGCATGAGTTGTAGGGTATATTTTGGTAAAACAAAAAGGGTCAATTGCATTTATTAATGGATTAGATGTGGGGTGCGAGAATGTCGAGAATGACTCCAATTCCAGTTGCTCCTGCAACTAAGATGAAATTATTTAATGAGATGGAGAAGAATGTAAGAGCAACAAGTTTGTAGGGGAAAGATTAGAAATTCAGTTTGGGGCTTGCCTGATATGCCAGGTAGACGCCCAAGTGGAGGTGTGAAGTAGGCAGTTGGATATACCCATCCGCAGTACGCATCGTGTGACCAGGTTAATAATGCTGACTTAACATTAGTGAGCATGTGGATGGATGTAAAACTACGAGACTGAATTAGATCCTCCAAGGAATGAATATCAACAGCTGAGCCGAAGACAGACAGTCCCACTTAAAAGAGTAGAGATATGAGAAGGAGCCAGCAGGACCATTGGGAGTTGAGGTGTCCTGGAAGCCAAAGAAGGAAGCACACCACCCTATCCTTTAATCTACCTCAAATTTCTCTTAAGAATTCCTGAGCAGCCTGTGAAACTGGGTACACTGTACCTGATTTGCAGATTAAGGGGTTCCCAGCCATTGTTTCAATATCTGCCATTGTTCATCATTCTTGATGACTTGAACATCTAACTTCTGTTTCCCAGCCACAGAATTTTTTTTTTGAGACAAAGTCTCTCTCTGTTGCTCTTTGCAGGGTTCTGTGGCATCATAGCTCACAGCAACCTCAAACTGCTGTGCTTGCTACAGGTAGGCACTACTATATTTGGCTAGTTTTTCTATTTTTAGTAGAGACGGTGTCTTGCTCTTGCTCAGTTTGGTCTGGAACTCCTGAGCTCAAGTAATCCACCTGCCTTGGCCTCTCAGAGTGCTGGGATAACAGGCGTGAGCCACTGCACTTGCCCATGCTCAGATGTTGAGGTGACTCCATGGTAGTGTCATCTGGACATCGTAGTCTTAGAATGGGAACTGGTGAAAAACATCAGATATCATGTTTTGTCTTCAAACGTGAAGAACATCAGTGTTGGGAAGTGCAGAATTTATGAAATGAATTCACGCATCCCCCATCTGGATGTGAGGGCCCCTATTCACCGCCCCTTCCTCACCACATTTACATTGCTGCCTTTTCTAGCCACTAACTGTGGGAGGAACTGGTCCCAAACCCACCACTCCCGGAACATTTTCCAGACTTCAGAGGTATAAGGACACAGGCCTCCGCTTCTGCCCGGACAAAGCTGGAAGCAAAGCAGCCTTTGGTGGGACTCTGGAAGCTCCCTCGCTGCAAGTCAGGGCAGTCTTCATGTGGACAATGACATCCTGGTTCCACGTGTCCTGTGTTCCAGCTTCTTTCCCCTAGAGAACAAACCCATCACCATAGCAACTGCACCCACATAAAGCATCCCTAAGGGCCCCTCAAACCCTTTAGGCTTCTGCTGCCTCATTGATGGCACTTATTAATTTTAAATCAGGTCTAACAATTAGCTTGTCATCAGGAGGCCAACATCTTCTTTAATCCCTACTGCTGCACTTACGCCTGGAACTTTCAGGACATTCATCCCTGTCTCCTGAAGAGTTAAATGACATTCAGGCAGCAGGAAACTTCTGCCAATAAGATCAAAATCTAAACTGGTTGCCTTTTATTATCACTTAGATTATTCTCTCCACTTGACATGGATTTATTGGTCAGGTTAGACTCTGTGACAGATTTGGTTGTAGTCACATGAAGCGTGACCAACAGCCTTAACTACAAGCCTGTAAAGGGGACATGATGTCCATGTGGGTTATCACCATCTAGTAATTTCTGCGGCCTAATTATATCAAGGCTGAAGTAAATGAACACAACAGCAACTGCCATGCACGGATCCAGAGCCATAAACGCATGTTGACAGATGACTGGGGCTTTCAGGTAGAGCTGGGGTAATCGGGGGGTCACCGACTTGTGTTTCACACCGTTCATTAGCACTGTCTTGAAGACAGTCACTTGTGTCTCCTTCTGGATGCTTTCACCTCTCCTCAAGGCTTATGCTAGCAAAATAATTAATGCAATGTTTCTGGTTCTTCTAATACGTGTAGGCTTATAACAGCATGCACGGTGGCATAGGGAAACTCACTGTTTTGAGTCAAGTATTTGGCAGTGTGTAGAGAAAGGACCCCTCTCCACTCACATACTGTGAATGTGACAATGAGGAACTGTGATCCTAAAAGCCCCCACATGTCACTTGAAGGAAATACGTGAACAGGTAGACACATCACCACAATAGAAGCAGCTGTGGGAAGAGAGGCTGCTCTGAAGTCAGAAGACCTGGCTTGGAGTCCTGTCCCTGTCAGGACTGTGTGACTAGACAGTTTATAAACTCTGAGCCTCGATTTCATTATCTATAAAGTGGAGACACTTTTTTACTTCTAAAATTTGAGTGAGCCCCTGAAACTAGTTCTGAAATTTACAGAGCTGTGTGCAGGTCATTCTAAGCACTGGACCTGTGTGGTGTAATTTTTGTCACAGAAACCATAAGAGGTGGGCACTGCATAATCCAGATGAGGAAACTGAAGCACGGAGTGGGTAAGTAACTTGTTAGAAGTCCCTCACCAAAAATGCTGTGAAATCTACAACATGTCGGGTCATTGTATGGGATATTTGAGATGGTTAACATTGTTAGCATTGCCATCGACGGTTAGTCGATTGCCACCTTGGAAGTGCAGGAGCCTGGGGAGGGGCATGGGGAGCCAGGTGGGCCCACCCTTCTTCAGGACCCTTCTAGGGCACAGGAGGAAGCTGTGGGGGCAGCAGGAAGAACATGGGCTTAGGAGTCGGAAACATTGAGACTCTAAAGTGAGTCCTGCAGTAAGTAGGTGTGGGATCCTGCAGTTGTTGGTCTTTATTAAACTCCATTTCCTCATCTGTAAAAGAGAGATAATGAGTTCTACCTCATCTGGGTTTTTGAGAATTCAATGAGATCATGTAAGTACCCGGAGTCCCCAATAGATAGTGGGTGCCCTTTAATGTTTATTCCATACCTTTCTCCTTTCTTAATACAGAGGATGCATCACGCCAGATCCTCTGCCTCCAGTGCCTCTGCCACACTGTAAAACACCTGCCTTTTTCTGAACAGCCTGGCCATCCAAGTCTTGGGCCTTGAGATTGCTGTGGTCTATTTTCCTCCATCTTCCCTTCCGAAGCCTCTTGCTCATCCTTCCAGACTGAGTCCATTGACCATCTGTTCCACTCAATGCCTTGTGGTTTCTGTCTCAGTGAGTGTGTGCACCTGTCTCTCTGAGTGATGTTCCTACTTCCAGCTTCTGACAGGTCACATGACAGTGAGAAAAGGGGACTTACCTGTTGTTCTACCTGTCAGGACAGCTGACACTCAAGCCACACCGTGACTGGCTCCTAGTCAGCTCTTAGTAAGTGGCAGGCAGCTGTTATTATTATTATTATTATTACAATTCCCATCATTGTCACAGCTTCTGAATCTGCTGCCCACTTGGTGACATCTGAAAATTGTTCACAGACTTTTATTCCACACTTAGAGGTACAAATGCAAATTAATTCACACCAAAGTCTATTCATATACGCATTTTTTTTAATTTAAAAAAATTTCAAAATATTAAGGGGGTACAAATGTTTTTGGTTTCTTGGATCACTTTTGCAAAGCCTTAGTCCTGGCTACAAGTATTCTCGTAACTCAAATAGTGTTCATTATACCTGTTAGGTAGATTTGTGTCTCCTCCACCTCCTGACTCCCTGCTTGATTTCCACTGACTTTTACTTCCCTCTGTGCAATGTGTGCTCATCAGCTAGTTCTAATTTAATAGTGGTCCATGTGGCATTGGTTTTTCCATTGTTGATATATTTCACTTAGGATAAGGGTTACCAATTTCATCTAAATTGGTACAAAAGGCACTAATTCATTCTTTATTATGGCTGAATAATACTCCATGGTACACATACACCATATTTTATTACTTCACTCATTATTTATGGGTTTGATTCCATATCTTTGCAGTTGTGAATTGTAGCATAGTATTTGCTAAGCATTTCCTTAATGGTGGAAATGCTTAATATCCAATGGTGGATGCTTTATATACAATTTTCATAAAAAATATGAAATAAGTTCAGTGAGTTCAAGTGACTTGTTCAAGGTATTATGGCAAATAACTCGAATAGTTAGGATTCGAACCCAAAATTCTTCCCCTTAATTACAATACAACACTGCCCTACACAGGGACTATCAGTCACTAGCAGAGCAGCCTTCTTGGTTTTTGAAAGGAGACAGTTTGTAGGCAGTAAGCACTGATGTGACATAAAGGGCCCTGGGGCATCCACATCTAGTTAGTGCTGCTCACTGTCAACTCATGGTGTCATCTGTACAGATTGTTTTTGCATGATTTATGAGGAATTTTGTTACCTAAAATAAAGTCATAGAACAGGACTTGAAACTGAAGTGTCACATTGCTGTATCCCTGCCCACATCCCAACTCCACATTGATCTTTACTCTCCCCAAACTTTCGTGGGGCTCACAGACACTTGGCACCTTCTTTCATGCAGACCATCCCCTCAGCTCACAGGTGCACAGACACACCCCAGCCTATCTGCTCAGAGAGTAAAGAGGTAGAGAGATGGCTGCTAATATGTGAGGGGTTTGTAAATGGTGAATTATAGACCATAACATGGTAGATGTAATGGAAAATTGAGAGATAACATAGGCCAGCTATCTAATTTTATAGATTAGGAAACTAAGGTCCAAGATGACTCAGTTAGTTAAATAGATCTTCACAGTTAAGAGGCAAATAAAAAGTGAGTGCCACATCTGAGGAACAGCAGGAGACAGGGGTGGTGCGTAGGGAAGAGAATAAGTGAGGTTGCAATGGTATAAGATCATGGTGCTAGATTAAAAGGGTATCTTAGAGCTGGACTGAGGAGTTTCTCTGACATCTTCATGTGGTTTTCATGTGAATTATTAATAAGTAATTCTAATTACTCTAATTACTTATGAATAATTTCTAATTACTCATAAGTTAGCAATTAAAAATTCTATAATTTAAAAGGGAAAAAAACAGAAGATGGCAATTGCCCCCAAGACTAAAGGCAATTTCCCCAGAATGTATAATAGTATATTGTAGACCTCTTTAATCAAATCTGAAATTAGACTCTAAAGCTAAACATTGGACAGGGGAGGTTGCATGAGATAATTTAATACATTCATATAATTTGTAAAGATCAAATCAGTATAACTGGGATGCCTATCACCTTAACTATCCATCTTTTCTGGATGCCAGAAATATTTGAATTATTCTCTTCTGCCTAGTTTG
This sequence comes from Arctocebus calabarensis, assembly GCA_963573935.1. Taxonomy (NCBI): domain Eukaryota; kingdom Metazoa; phylum Chordata; class Mammalia; order Primates; family Lorisidae; genus Arctocebus; species Arctocebus calabarensis. The sequence continues at coordinate 246 of CAUYON010014694.1, read as the reverse complement.
AAATGTTATCACTATAGCCACCCTACTGATCTATCAAATACTAAGTATTATTTCTCCTATCGAACTGTATATTGTAATCAACCTCTCTTCACCCCCCCCTAACTCTTCCCAGCCTCTGGTGACCACCAATCTACCCCTATTTTCATGATATCCACTTTTTTACCTCTCACATATGAATAAGAACATGTTACATTTATTTGTCTTTCTGTGCTTGGCTTATTTCACTTAATATAATAACCTCTGGGT
>CAUYON010014692.1:0-33767 GCA_963573935.1 Arctocebus calabarensis | reverse complement strand
TCTGTGTGCTCTGTACACAGTAAAAGTCTGTGTAAAAGGATTTTGGCTTTTTATTTTTCACTCACATTCACATTTTTACATTAAAATATGCTTTCTCTAGAAAACGGAGAGAGCTTCTCTCTCCCCACTTGAATTCTCTCCTCTACCAGGAGCTTTAGTGTTTTCTGTATTCTTTTCTGTAAATAAATTCTGCCTTAGCACTAGGGGGTGGGGGGGAATAATGTAATGAAGAATAATAAAATACATGTTAAAAAAAAAAAGAAAGAAAAGTAGTTGCTTGGGAGCCAAATAAACTTGGATTTTAATTGCAGCTCCACAACCAGGTATTAGCTGTGATGACCTGGCTTGAATTTACTAACTACTCAGAAACTTAATTTCCACACTAGAAAAAGAAGATACTTTCTCATGATTTGGAAACTTAGAAGGGTGCTGTGTTTCCAGGTCAGAGCAGAGAAAATTTATATCGCACAGACTAAGTTGTGTGTTGTAATATATTGCACTGAATAAGTTATTCCCTTGGTAAAGGAATTACCAAGAATTGGGATCAGCAAGAAATGCTAATGGAACTGACAGATGCCAGTGGCCCCATCAACCATTGTAGTCAGAAGAAAGGCTTCCAAGCCTCTCATCATCTCCCGTAATGAGATGGGTACCCTCTGCTGGGCATCAGACCCTCACTCCACACCTTTGCTCTGCTCTAAACTCTGAGACTGTGGCCTCTGTGATTCGCAACACCAGGATCCCTGGTCCTCTGGTTTCTGGTTGGTTTCTACTATTGAGAGATCCCAGCAGGAGACTAGAGGGCAAAGAGAAAGAGGTGAAAGTATTTATCCCCCTGGCTGGCTTCCTGCCAGGTCACTCATTGCCAATGGCAGAATTTCTATGGCTGGATTTCCTACTGGGCAAAAATCTCTCATATTCATAAGTCTTTTCATTCACATCCCTGCTGGGTAAGAAGATTTTAATGAACAATATTTAATATTTCTTTTTTGATCAGTTGACTATCATGCATATTCTTAAAGGCCTCATTTTGAGCATCATTTCTTAACTGCTCAAGGCACAAAATCCATAGAAGACTTCATAGAAATTTAACTGACATGCTCCATCAGTTGTTTTAATGTGTGTGTTGTGTTGAACCAAATCAGGCATTTTTGTAAAGACTTCCTTTTCATCTTGAGATGGAAACGTAGCTAAAAGCAAAAGCAAAACCACTGAACTCAAAATTCTGTTTTATTTAATTCTGGTTAATTGAAGTTGACAAAAATGCATACACATACTGGGAAAGGAAAATAAAAGACACTCCATGAAGCTCTGCCTACCAAAAATTGTAGGAGTTACAAATAGTGCCTAGAAAACACGGCCTGGGGGCCTGGAGAATATCAAGCATTAAGTTTTCCTTGACTCTGAAACATATTTTAGAGAAGAAGAAGAAAAATCCCTGGGCTTCTGAGCTGCTATTGATGCCATTATGGGGCCCTCATGCACAATCAGTGCCTACAATGCAGCCAGCTTGGCCAATGCAGCCTTTGTTCAAAGTCCAACTGGGGAAAGTGGGCCCAGGAAGCCCTTTGCACCTCACCTCACAGTGGCTATAATTCGCAGTGCAGTGCAGCACACGAAAGTCTAAAAATAAAATCTGTCACCTCCAAATAGTCTTTCTCTCCACATTCACTCAGGTTAGTTTCTCACTGCTGTCTACTGGCTCGCAATGACAATGGCAGAGGAGTCATCAATTAGTTATTAATAAAAAGCATTTTTAACCTTCAACACAAGTATCAAATATTCATCAGCTCTACACAGAAAGCCAGGTTCCTCCCTGACAGCAGGCAATGACTGAGTTGGATTCTACTCAACTTTTTGAGGAAAAGAATAGTAATTCTGATTTTTTTATGATAGCCCTCCTTTGAGAAGGCCATTTTTTTTTCTACTTATAACACATATTTGTATGGGAGAAACTGGCTTAGAAGATTTCTAAGCATTTACCTCTATCCTTTCCCCAACCCCATGCAAATCTTATGATAGGGGAGGAAATATATTTCTAAAATAAATGACTATACCAGTGCTATTGACAACCCAGAGGTTTTGGAACGTGCTAAGAGATGGGTAACAAGCAAGCAGAATTAGATCTGTGTAAAAGCAACTCTGAGAAAATATACTCAAGCACACAGAGGAAAGTGACTGCAGAGCCAAGGGCAGTTCTGGGGAACTTTAACCCTAAACTTATTAGCAGCAAAGGGGGGTCAGGGGAGAGCAGAGCTCAGGCCTCAAGAAGGGTGATGATTTGGAGAACTCAGCAGAACATCTAAGCCAATTGCTCCTTCTGAGGGATGTGCAGCAGAAGGGTGCAGAGGGCTTTCTATCCTTACTAAGGCTGCAGAGGGCTTTCTATCCTTACTAAGACAAGGGGAGTGTGGCTTCCAGAACAGGGCACTGTCCCCAGTAACTCCTCATCCCCACAGGGATATCGGCAGACCCAGGGTTTATGTGATCACTATTCTCTACTTCTGGAAAGTTCCTCCTTCCCTTGGAATTACTGAAGGCAAACCATGTTTTTCGAAATTATCTCTCACCCAATGACATTGCAAGGATCATGAAAGCAAAGGTGACAAGAAAACCAGAGAAGATACTTCTCCCCACTTTACAAAAGTAATTATTTCAACAAAATATATTTAGGAAATTGTTTTTATTCCAATTATGAGAAAAGTATGTATTCCTGAGCTTCCAATTTGATATATCTTTATACCAAAACACCACCAAATTCTATCAAAATGGAGAAAACTGATTCCATAAGTTAGCTATAGTTACATAATATAGCAATGTATTTTCCCTGTATTTTTACTATATTATTGCACAGTTACTTGCTTTTTACAGTTTTTTTTAGATATCAGATACTTAAGAACAACTCAGAAACAAAACATCTGATGCAAAGTTTGTGAAACTCCTCTTTCATTAAAACTCAGAATCAATTTTAAAAGGATTAAATGAGTCAATGAAAATAATATAAATGATACCATACTTTCAAAAAGAAAGTATGAGACTGACTCTGACTATATTGCCCTTCAGAGAGTACTATGGTATCACAGCTCACAGCAACATCCAATTCTTGGGCTTAACTCTTGCCTCAGCCTCCCAAGTAGCTGCAGCTACAGGCACCCACCACAACGCCAGGTTATTTTTTTGGTTGTAGTTGTTTGGCAGGCCCAGGCTGGGTTCGAATCCATGAGCTCTGGTGTATGTGGCTGGTGCCCTAGCCGCTGAGCTACAAGCATGGAGCCAGAAAAAATATATATTATAATGATCATTGTGCATGAAATTGTCACTGCAGTTTATTGTGAAATATTGAGTGTTTTTAGGTAAGCACCTAATATAACACATAGTACCTGTAAAGCTGAGATCCATTTGGGGTAATCTGATGCTCATGAACTCTGTAAAGTTCAAATGCAAGGCAGCATTCATTGGCTGAGGCTTGAGAATTCTTGACACTCAAATTGGTGTGACTTGTTGAGAGAATCCTCATACATGACTCCCATAACCAGAGTAAGAGCTTTCAGAAGAAGAAGCAGAAGGTACACAGATACAAAATAAAAATTAGTTACTAGGACATCCTAGAAAAGAAAGTTTCCTTGATTCTACAATTATGCATACAAGGAAAAATAAATGGAAAGTCTGAGAGTGAAATTTAATAGACATGGAGAAGTGATCCAGAAATTCCCAATAAAGAAAATAGGAAATAGAATAGGAAAAGTACAAGAAAAAATATACCCCAGAAAACCAACACCCTCCAAAAAAGAACTGAAGAAGGATACAACTCTTCTGATTAAAGGCCAAAAACTAGACAAAATGAAACATAGAAATTGAATCACATGAAAGACTATACAATCTTACAATATTTTATAATTGCTACATAGCTTTAACATATTTACAGCAACCCTCATTAAAATACACTAAAAGAAACTAAGAAATTCATGACATCATTGGAGAATTTAGTAGCATCATCCTATATTGGGAAAAAAAAAAACAATAAGTAAAAGTCAATAAGGGCATCAAGGATGAAATAAAACAATAGTAATGCAAATAGGAAGTGCTCCCCTGCAAAATAAAAAACCACACCATTCACATAGAAGATAAACATTTCTACAAATGCACATGAAACATATTCCTATATATCATGCCAATAAAAACAGTTCAATAAATTATAATCACATTTTTAATCACATGCAACAAAAAAATTGAATGAAACATAAATCAGACTATCTTAAAACCTATTAACTTGGGAATTTTATACTGTCTTTTTAGTAACTATTTGAAAAGGCAGTCTACACAGCTATCTGGTTAGAAAGAGAGGACTTGAAAACTGTATTTGCAAAGCACTTTATATAAGAAGGTGAATAATCTCTGTCCATACCAAATACCAAGTTTGAAGATCCTAATGGGGTTTAAGGAAATCTAAATTTCTACTCTCTCTCTCACCTGCTTTAAGGACTCTTCCCAAAACAAAGAAATAAAAATAAATTAAAACAGAGAGTATAAAGGACTTTGCAATGACCAGCCTTGGAGAAAAAAACTTTTTTAGGTACCATTGATGAGACTGTACATGAATAAATCTTTAAGAAAGGCAATGTGTCAGTATCTGTAATGATTTAAAGTGTGAAGACCTTTTGATCTAACACTAATATGTCCAGGACATGAACCTAAAGCAACACTCACAAGTGGATAAATATTTTATACTTAAGGATATTCTTTGTAACACCACTTTTACTGGCAAATACAAGAAAAGAGAGAACTGTAATCAACAGGGAAATAGTTACATAAATGATGTTTCACCTATTGTATAGGAAATGAAGCAGACTTTGTTTCATTTTTATTTAATCATAAAGGATAACTATATGTTTCAATGTGTAAGTAAAGCAGGAAATATTATTAGGTGAAAAATATAAACTTCATAATCAATTCATATAGTATGATCTCACTTACTTTGAAACAATGTATATTGTCTATATGTGCAGATATGGATATATACAGAGAAAAAACTCAAGAAGATATGACAAACATCTTTAAAGGCAAAGGAAAAATGCATGGCATGATTTATAGTGGCATGCTACATTCTGAATGCTCTGACTTGGGTACCTTAAAAAGAGTCTCAAGGAGCACTTTGATTTCTTGCTTCTGAATATTTAAGTAGTGCCTGGATCTTAAATAGTGAAAGTATATTCATGTACCCGAATAAAAACAATAAAATTATTATACTATAGTGGGACGTTTATAGCCATGGGTTCCATATCCATGGAGCCAACCAATTGTAGATGGAAAATATTTTTTTAGAAATGCACATGCCAGGGCGGTGCCTGCGGCTCAGTGAGTAGGGTGCCGGCCCTGTATACCGAGGGTGGTGGGTTCGAACCTGGCCCCAGCCAAACTGCAGCAAAAAGTAGCCGGGCATTTGGCGGGGGCCTGTAGTCCCAGCTACTCAGGAGACTGAGGCAAGAGAAACATCTAAGCCCAAGAGCTAGAGGTTGCTGTGAGCTGTGACACCATAGCACTCTACTGAGGGCGACAAAGTGAGGCTCTGTCTCTACAAAAAAAAAAAGAAAGAAAGAAATGCCCATCAACCCATGAATGAATAAACAAATTGTGATAGATGTGTACCATGGAATATTATGCACCCAAAAATAGAGGAAGACGTTAGATCTTTTATGTTTACCAGGATGGAGCTGGAACATATTCTTCTTAGTAAAGTATCTCAAGAATGAGGGGGAAAGTATCCAATGTACTCAATACTATTATGAAATCAACATATAAACACTTATACTTTCATACAAATGATAAAATACAAAGATAGTCCAGAGGGAAAGAGGACAGAGTAGGGAGAAGAGAGGGGAGGGGAGAAGGTAGGTTTTTACTTCTGCAAGGGTATTTGGTGGGATCTCACCTAATGTGCACAATGTCAGGTACACTTCAAAACAATTAAAAGTATACTAGAAATGTTGTACCACAAAAATAAGTGATTGAGGAGACGGTTATGTTAATTAGTTTGATTTAAGCATTCCACATTGTATATCAAATCATTGAACTCCATAAATGCATACAATTATGATAAAAATTAAGTTAAAAACAAAAGAAAAGAAATGCATAGTGGGCCATGCAAGGTGGCTTATACCTGAAATCCTAGCACTCTGAGAGGCTGAGGCAAAAGGATCACTGGAGCTCAGGAGTTCGAAATCAACCTGAGCAAGAGCAAAATCCCATATCTACTAAAAATAGGGTGTTGTGGTGGATGCCTGTAGTCCCAGCTACTCAGGATGTTGAGGCAAGAGGATTGCTGGAGCCCAGGAGTTTGAGGTTGCTGTGAGCTATGATGCCATGGCACCTTTGCCTGGGGCAACGGAGTGAGACTGTGTCTCAAAACAACAACAAAAACAAAAAAAAAAAACAAAAAACACAGTTGTATCTGTGCTTAACATGTATAGACTTTTTTTCTTGTCATTATTCCTTAAACAATAGAGTATAACAACCACTTATATGTATATAGCATTTACAATGTATTAGATATTTTAGTAATCTAGAGATGATTTAAAGTATGTGGAAAGATATGATAATACGTTGTCATTTTAAGTAAGGGACTTGACTATTTATGGATTTGGTATCTGTGGGGGTACAGGAATCAGTCTTCCATGGATACCAAAGGAAGACTGCATTTACAAAATTTAGAAATGGTAAAACGCTAAGGAAGCAGAAAAATAAGCCACTAAAAACTACACAAAATCCACTCCTGTTAAGCACAGTGTGCAGGAGACATGTTGTTTTATTTGAAAATATCTGAGCCAAGCACTGTGGTCCTTCTGTTTGTGAAGACTGCATCTTTTGTGCCTTAGTGTCAGAAAGAGCCCTGAATAGTGACAACTGATACTCAGAATAATGCTCATGATAGCCTACAGGAGCATCAGACAGAAAAGAAATACTCAATTTCTTCATCAGACTGCACTTACAGCATAGAGCAGATTAAGATAGTTTAAAAGACTTTTTTCTGTGAAAGTTGATATGTATAAATTATATTAATATTATTCCATTCTTAAAAAAGAAGTCAAAAATCCCATTTAATTCTTTTTACTTCTGCAACGAACTTTCCCCCAAATCTTACTCTTTTCATAAGTGGCTCTCCCAATTTATTACCAATTCTCTTTCATTTAATAATGAACCTTTTTTTCCTTTACTTTTCATGTCCAATTCAAAGTCCATGCTTTTCCTCTGAAAGTACATTTTGAATGGATCCCTTTCTTACCATTTCCACTATGCCTGCAGTCTAAGCCATGGGCAGCCCCTCCAAGACCAGCTATCATCTTCCCTACCCCACTTTGCCCACAAAGGTCTTTTCTTGAAGAAGAACCAGCCCTCATCCTGCTTGCTCTCCTTCTCAGCACATAGCTGTCCAACCTTGTTATGTGAGCGCTATTTGAAGACTTCCCCAACTAAAATGTAGGCTCCATCAGATGAGGACTCTGGTCTTACTTGGGACTGTTACATGTCCTGTGCCAAAAAGAGTGACAGACCCAGGCTTGGCGCCTGTAGCTCAAGTGGCTAAGGCACCAGCCACATACACCAGAGCTGACGAGTTCGAGTCTAGCCCAGGTTGCCAAACGACAACTATAATCAAAAAAAAAAAAAAAAAGAGTGACCGACACATAAACTGTAATCCTGGCACTCGAAGAAAACCATTATGAATTATAAATGGGAGAGTGGGAGACACATAACAGATAGTGGAGAACTTTGTAAGGAATGAGTGCTAATAATTTGGACTATGGTGATGGCGGCCGAGAAAGAGAAGCAGTCAAATGTGAGAGATAGTTTTGGACATAAAATCATCAGATTCAATAGGGGACATAAGGAAAGGAAAGTGCTAGAGATTGCTTATAAAAACTGGATAGGTCATTATGCCATTGACTAAGACAGGGAACACTGCAAATTCTCCCAGGATGAGGAGGCAGTTGACGGGTAGACAGGGCTGTTCATAAGTTCGGGTTGGCACATGTCATGTGGAAGGTGACTTGGCAAACAGTGTCTGGTCCAGAGAGAAGAGTATGCTCAGTTCAGGCTGGTGTTTCTGGGACCATCTTATCAAATGTCCTGCCAGTGGGCTTAGTACTAGAATTTAAATATGGGCCTCTCCTTTCATCAACCAGCTGTGCTGCTGTCAGCTTTTGTCTCGGGCTGGACACTTTGGAGTGTTTATCTGAAAGCCATGAAAAGTAAGTCAGGCATGACCAGGCTGCTGCTATAATATCCAAGAAGTCCTATTTTGTTGACCCAATTTAAGAGATTTCTTTTTTTTCCTTTAATAAAAGTGTTTAAGGTATGTTTATTTCCAAAACTCTGCTTATATCGAATTCTGTCATCCTGTTTCATGCTTTCTGGGTGTGTTTTTTCTGTCTTTGCCACTTTGCTCTTTCAACTGACTCTGTCTTTGGCTGTATGAACTATTTTTTTTTTCAACTTTTGATGGGAATTTGGAGTGCAGGAAGACTTGTAATTCTCCTCATAACTAGTTTCAAAATGTTTAAAAAGATAGTAGAACCTATGTGTATATAATTATCAAAAATTAAGAACAAAACAAAAACTTTGGGTCTTCCCCCTAAAGGAGGATTATAAATGTTTTTTCGCTAGTCACTCTTTTTCATCCTTGCAACCAAGTCATCAAGGCAAAAATATGGAAGCACCACCGAAGCTTTGTTTTCCATCTCTTACCATTTACATTTTAGTAAATTACTAAATTCTACTTTCCTATCTAAATATTTGTCACATCCATCCTGTTTTCTCCTGTAAATTTCCCCCATTTTTGAGCAGTTGTGATTTTTCATGTGGACTTTGGTGACAACCTCTCCGCTCATGACCCTGTCTCTGGTGCTTCTTCTAAGAAGGAGCCAAAGTGCTTTATGTAACATGACAATTTTTTACCCTGCATAAAACTCTTCTGTGATGGCCTGTCACCCCAGGATAAAGTGTCTGTCCTGTAACATGGCATACAAAGTCCTTTTAACTCACACACACCCACTTTTCCAGCCCTGAGCTTCTTAGTCACTCATTACCTTAGACTCTCTGAGGAAGACACAAGAAACTGTGTATTTTCCCATAAACATGATACTAATTTTATCCTCATTTAAATCCTAATACTAAAAAACCCACCATGGCTATCCTTAATCAAACTCCTGCTTTGCTTTAATGCTACTACAATGAGCATCATTATCATGTTTACCACTAAAGTTACTGTATTTTAAGTAATCGTCTTCTCTGATGTTTTTCTTCCAATGAACTTTTAGTCCCTTGAGGGAAAGGACTATATTTTGTTGCCCCATTCTTCTTTTCTTTTTTTTTCTTTTTTATATTTGTATAAATTGCTGGGGAGCAAGTGTAATTTTGTTACACGTGTAAGTTGCATGATGATGAGTCAAGGCTTTTAGGGTGTCTGTGACATGAATGACATATACAACACCCATTAAATAACATCTACTCTTTGACCCCTGCTCATGACCTTGCCCTTTTCAGTCTGCTTTGTCTGCCATTCCACACTCCATGGACATGAGTGGCGTATTTACTCTCACTTATAAACACGTGCTGGTTGTCTTGTGTATCTGACTTGTTTCATTTAGGATATTGGACTCCAGTTCCATCCATGTTGCCTTGCCACAAGTGTGATGTCATCCTGTGTTGTGGCTGAGTAGTATTCTATTGTGTGTGTGTGTATGCATATATTATATATGTAGTATAATATAAAAAAGTATAAAAAGTAGTATTATATTATAAATGTAGTATAATATTAAAAAGTATAAGTAGTATTATATTGTATGTGTATGCATATATCATAATTACTTAAGCCCAGGAGTTTGAGGTTGCTGTGAGCTGTGACACCACCGCACTCTATGAGGATGACATAGTGGGACTCTGTATTAAAAACAAAGTAGTATTCTGTTGTGTGTGTGTGTATGCATATATCATAATGCATGTATCATAATATATGCATACACACACACAATAGAATACTACTTTTTTTTTATACAAAGTCTCACTATGTCACCCTCGTAGAGTGCGGTGGCGTCACAGCTCACAGCAACCTCAAACTCTTGGACTTAAGTAATTCTCTTGCCTCAGCCTCCCAAGTAGCTGGGACTACAGGTGCCTGCCACAATGCCCGGCTATTTTTTTCTTTTTTATTGCAGTTATTATTGTTTGGCAGGCCCAGGCTGGTCTCCAACATGTTAGCCTCGGGGCATGTGGCTGGCGCCAGCTGCTGAGCTAAAAACGCCAAGCCACACCACCCTTTCTTGATCCAATCATTCATTGATGGACACTTGATATCTTTTAATTATGAATAGTGCTATAATAAACACACACATAAAAGTACAGTGTCTTTTTGATACAAGTATTTCTTATCTTTTGGATACCCAATAAAAGTAGTGGGATTGTTGAATCAAATGGTAATTCTGCTTTAGTTCTTTGAGAAATCCCTATATTTCTTCCCATAGAGGTTGTACAAATTTACATTTCTACCAATAATTTATAAGCATTCTCTTTTCTTTGCATCCTCAGGAAAATCTGTTATTTCTCTTTTTTAAAGTAATATATTCACTGCACATTCAGTGCTGTTTATGAATATAATGTGTGTTTTTTTTTTTTGCTTCAAAACATTGCAAGAACTTTATATCTGAAAACTCCAATTTTTTATAGCATAGCAAATTATTCTGCTGTTATTTTTGGTTATTTGGGGTATTTTTTGTTTGTTTGTTTTAGCTTCCTTTGCTCTGGTGTCCTACGATCCCTATTATTCGTACAGCAGGTATCTGCTCTCTGCCCTCATTGTCTATTTTTCCCCTCTTCATACTCATGTTTGTGACTTTTTACTTTACATTCTGATTTTTACTTATACAACCCTGATATGATTTTGTGCAATAGCAGGCCTGTACTTTATTCTTTCTTTTCAGGATTTTAATTTTGCCTCCTTTTATTTTTTTCAGAATATTTAGCTTTTTAAAAAATTGAATCTGGGGAGAGCCTCTCTCAGTGGTAGAGAGACCAGACACGTGGGCCCCTCACAAATAATTTTCTCACTGAGCTTTGCTTATCTTAGCTGTAAAATACAAATACTAATAGTGCCTCCCTTATAGCATTGTGATCTGGATTAAATGGAGAAAAATATAAAACACACTGGGAACTGGGCACATTGCAATGTCGCAGAAAAGAACACGCATTCCACACTGCTGATATTTTCTTCCATGTGAAAAGGTATCAGTAGAGGGACAAACACCTTCATCCCTGCCTTCCCATCCTCCCTCCCTTCAAGCTCCTGGAAGGTTGGCTGAGCTAAATTCTCAGTCCTCTTTTGCTCTTCCTCTTAAAAACTCCAGCACATGTTCCTGATTGCTTTTGCTATTAACCAAACTTTTGAGTTTTTAATAAATGTGTTATTTGGTTTTTGTTTTTGCTACTTCTTTTTCTCCTTAATAAGTTAGCTCAAACTCTGATGGAAAACAAAAGGGGGTTGGTATTTGTTGGATCAACTTAAACCTGGAATCTGCTTTAGTAGGCTGGGAGTCTTATAGGGAAGAATTTAGAATGCATTTTGAGAGGTCAAAATAATGCCTGACATATGAAGCTTACAGCACCATAGAGAGGCATGGCTGACAGCCTGGGAGGTGCTATACCAGCAATGGCCATGTGGGATTTTTTCTTTTATTTGTTTTTCATGGTGAAAATAAATATTTAATGCTTCTCAGAGCAAGTTATATGAATATTTCTAAACTCTAGGAGAGTTAAATGCTTCTAAGAGTAAAGTAAGAGTTCCAGGTTTGGAACAAATGATTTACTGTTGCATGTGAACACAACCCTGCCTTCTATTGCACGTTCAAATATTTGTTGTCTTTATTGTGTTGTTTAGAGTTCTTGTTGACATTTCAATAACAATGAATAAAGATAATATATCTCACGGCATCCATTGTTTTCTTGTTCCTTGTACCCACCTAACTAACAGTAAAGAGAAGTTCCTTGAGTTTGAGCTAATCATTGATGGTTCATGACTCACCAACGTGCTGGGGAATGACTTACCAATGGAGAATGCCAGATGTTTGATGGAAAAGCCTCTGTGAACTTGGTTTTTAGGTGGCTTAGCAATTTTGGTTTTCAGTAACATGATGTAATTTTAAGCCTTTCTTCTTTTTATTGATGGAATTCATGTGTCATAAAATCCATCTTTTTAGCATGTACAATTTGGTGTATTCACAAAGTTGTGAAACCATTACCACTATGAAAACAACTTATGTGCCCATTAGCCATTTGCTCCATGCCCAGACATGGCAACCACAAATCTACTTTCCATCCCTATGTAGTTGTCTACATTGGGCATTTCATATAAATAGAATCATATAATATGTAGCCTTTTATATCTTCTTTGACTCACAATAATAGATTTTAAGGTTTGTCCATGTTAGAGAATAAATCAAGTCTTTATTCTTTTATGGCTGAATAATAGTCACGTGTATAAACATCACATTTTGTTTATCCATTCGTCAATTGATGGACTTTGGAAGAAATTTTCTTTAATTTCAGATGAAAGTTTCAGTATAAATGATTAGGTTACATTGCTTGCATTTGTTAGGCAAAGCTCACGCTGTAGTTAAGCCCTTCATCCAAGAGGTGTGCTGTATACCCCAACATTGTGCCCATTAGGTGAGAGTTTACCAAACCCCTTCCTCTTTCCATCTCCCTTTTCCCTCTACCTCAACCCCCACTTGATTTTAATTGTGCTCGTCTCTTCTGTAGGGCTGGTGTAGTTGTTTATACATTGGTTTCATATTAGTATTAAATATATTGGATACTTGCTTTTCCATTCTTGTGATACTTTACCAGAGGTATGTGCACTCCAAGAAGAATGCACTTTACCATCCAGGTAAATACAAAAGAGGAAAAATTTTTAACCTTGGCTGGTCACTGAATTTTTTTTATCTAAGGATAAATGGTAGTATCTACAGAAGGGGAGCTATATGTACCAGGCCCTGTTGAGGACAGTATATTACTCAGCAATCCTTGAAAAGAATGCATGAGCTCAGAAAGGGCATAGGGCATGGGATAGATCATGGGGACCAGCCAAGTGCTAACAAAGCTAGTGGCCTGAGAGACACTACCTAATAAATTTCAGGCTCCAGAAGGTCCAGGCAACCTTGCATGGCCTCATAGTCCTTTTGAAGCTTGACTTTGAACTATATATGCACAGTAGATCTGGTATTACAGGCTAATTGGCACATATTTGCTTGAATTGATGAAAATCACCACTTTGAAATAATGAAGTAACTGATCCATATCCTTCTGGAGACAAGAAAGGTTCTGGCTATATATTGTGAGGATCAGGATGAAGTTGGTAGTGCTAGACCAGCTTCCCAATCACATTCTGCATTCAGGACGAAGAAAAGATCATTAGGGGAACTTTTTGTGACATTTTCAGAGTCCCAAAGTACTACCCAATAGCTAGTATCAAATTATCTCTTGTGTGGTTTAATCCAATGTGTGACGGAAATTCCCCAAGAGATAACTCAAGAATCTTCGATGCAAGGCAATTTATACCAGGACACAGAGGAAAGGGGGTGGTACAGGATTGAAGATGCCTATTCAAAGGGGGAGGGGATGTGATGTCAGATTAGATACAGCCCATCCTCAATTCAGGACTCAAAAGGAAAACAGAATTGAAGACATTTTGAATATATTTACTGGGAAACACAATGTGTCTCAAATAAGCCCAAGTGACTAGAAATGCTATTATTGCAGATTTCAGAATTTAGTATGAAGGCAACAATATCTTATATGGTACTTTCAGAGAGAGAGGATGTTATGAGAATGGTAAGTGCATAATGTCAAAATCAGTTTTTACCAAGAAATTTTTTTTTCCATCTGAGTTTATTACTGGACACAGATGAGCTAAAATTTGAAGGATATATAAGAAACTTAGGAATTAGGGCATTCAAAATATATGAGAAAGTAATAGTGAGCAGCTGGCAATATTGAAGTTCCCTGGAAATCTCTTCAGGTGGCAAATCTAGTTACCTTTGCAAGTATCTGTAACACCATTGGGATCGTCAGCCAAAATTAACCTCTCATTTCTCCCGTCTTGGTTTCTTTATGAATTATAGACAAGTGGAATCAACTATTGGACATCCTGGATTGGCAGATAATAGTGGCATCTCAAGTGTGAAGGGAAAGAGTCTGCATTTGATTAAAAGCCCTGATGATTCACACAATTGGCTCCTAGAAATAATATTTTAAATTGGGATAATTGTTCTAGGGGAAAGGAATTACCTTGCTGTATAATTCAGCTGCTTGGGATTAATGTGATGATAATTTTGTGTCTCCCTCAATTAAAAAAATATGAGTAACATGAGAGACCAGAATTGAACTAATACAAGAATCTGGACTCTAGCATTTAAGAATTGGTCTAGCTTAAGTCAAGCAGCATGAACAATTTTGGACAGTATCATGCTATTAATCATTAATGCATGCTATCAGTGTCGGGCACTACCTTACCAATCTGATTTATGTTAGCTCATTTAATCCTCAAACTAATATCAGGAGTAAAATTATCCTCCTTATACTGATAAGGAAAGCAAAGCTCAGAGTCTTCATGTAAAAATTTGAATATCTCATATTTCACATCCACTGAGCAATATAACAGACATTAAAAAACCAGGTATCCTGACCTAAAAGCCCAAATTCTTCTTCACCCAACCATGCTCCTTCTCATGGATAGATTTCAAATTTTAATTTCTTTAAAATATTTTCCTCAGTAGGACAATAAAAATGTTATTTCCATCTTTCATTCCTTTGAATTTTCAAATGCAAGGGGGGAATTAATATTTGAAATTTAATTTCTTGGAATTTCATGTTGAAAATGATTTAAATTCAAATTTGAAACATGTCTATGTGGGCATTTTATTTTATTTTTTATTGTCCCTCAGAACTGTTGAGAGGTTATGTTGGACAACCTAGTTATACTTAGTTCGGATAGAAGAATTACAGAAATTAAGCTTTCCATGTTAACTACAGAGTAAACTTTGGGTTAATTAATAGATGTAATATTTTGATGCATTTCAGTGCATTATGGGGGCAAAATTTGATATTTCTCACCAGTAATCCCAGGATTGTATCCAAAGAATGGTGATCATCATGGAATGGAATGAGTGGCCTCAGAAAAGTGTGACTATGACTTTACCAACTGTTGGAAACTCTTCCCATAAGAGAGGCAGCTACATCTGTAATTGCCTGTGGTCATGACCAATGTTAGTGGGAAATTGTGTAAACCCAAGACAATATTGCTTCCCTGTGGAGGACCACCCAATAACTCTAACACGTCTGGCCTTCAGTCACTGCAGTCTTTGCGATGAGGAGACCTTTGCCTTACTTATGAGTTAGGAATGAGAAATATGGTATGGCCATCCAATCTCTTCCATTGGAACCTGACCATTTGTGATGACCACCTTCTTAAAGGCTCACTGCCCTGCAGTAAAGTCAATGCTTAGACAAGTCTGACTGGGCCCTGCACTGCTGGCTAGGGAAATCTGTCTAATTCTGAGATTCAGCATCAGTTTTAGCATATCCTTGTCTGTAAATGAGAACTATTTTCCCAGTTATCAGTTTAATCTGCACAAAAAAAGGTGATATTTTGCTCTCCGATCTGAATTAATACAAACACATAAAAATTTAGTAATAGGCTCATTCTTGGGTAGAGAAGAAAGGTGTTATTGATTGGATCAGTTGGTAATCAGTCTAAACAGTGAGCGTTGTCCTTGACATATGCCTTAGTTAATCAGTCATTCTGGGTTGTTGTAACAAAGTACCATAGGTTGGATGACTTAGAACAGATATTTATTTATCTATCTGTGCTAAAATTGGAAGATGAGATGCATATAGTTCTAGTTCTGGAGCCTACAAGTTCAAGATCAGGCTTTCTACGTGGTCAAGTTCTGTTGAGGGCCTCTTTTCAAGTCACAGACTGCCATCTTTTTATGATGTCACTTGGTGGAAGGGGCTACAAGGCTTCCTTAAGCCACTTTCATAAGGGCACTAATCTCATGTAAGGGTGCCACCTCCATGGTCTAATTACTTCCCAAAGTCTCCACCTCCTAATAACATCAAATTGGGGTCAGGATTTCAAGTTAAAGGATGAAATTGGGGGAAACACAACCATTCATTCCATTTCAGTATCATTTTTGCTGTTGGTATCATTTTCATAGTTGCTATTGTCATCATCACCATATGATCTGGCACCTTTCACTTCAAACTGTTTCCTTTTCATTTCCTCCTGTTCCATCTTTATAAAGTCATGCTTTAGTTTCAGAAAGGTATCATAGGTTTCTCATGTATTCTTATTTGTTAATAATTATCTTCAAGTATAATGGTTTACAGAATGCTCTTGTCTTTACCTACAGTAATCTATAACAATGGAAACCTTTGATTCTGAGTCCTAATAATGCTACTTTTACATTATATTTTATATTTTTAATAAAGCCTTGCTTATTTTCTGACTAACCTTTGTATCTATCACAAGTATTTGCTTTCACATAGAATCAGAGGATTTCATGTAGCTCTGTCCTGAAAGTGGAAAGTTAGATGATGTGAGTAGTTCTAGTATAATTTCTAGAGAATTATTGAAAAGGAAAATTTGGCATAGCTCAATTGAACCTTCGTTGTATAATAACCACTCCAGAGAAGCAAGATAGACTCCGACCCGCAATTTGCTTTGGATGTCCAGATTGGTGGTGTCACACAAGTAATAAGAGGGCATGTAAAGATTTATTACTCATATAATAAGGCTTTCAAGGGAAAGCAAGTGGCTCTCAAGCAGATCTGAAAATGACTTGAGAACCAGTAGATGCCTCATTCCTTAAGATTAAATTTTTAATTGTGGTTGGGGGTGTGAGTGGGGTAAAGATTCTCATACAAAGGAAGAAGCTTAGGTGGTTTGAACCCCCTCTCCAGCCAAAGGAGGGAGCACCAGGGCTTTTTTATCAGCTTATTCAGATATGGAACAGAAAGAGAAAAGAAAGTATAAGACTTAAAAGCTGTCAGGAGTCAAACATCAAAAAAAATGCAGGCTCATTATTACAAACAGAATTGTCCACTATTTTAAGAAGACATCCCATATTGAATAGAGACAGAATCCTCACAAGGTTCTACTGAGGAGATTGAAAAGCAGTCATCAAGCAAACAATAGAAGAGCCAAAGGACCAGGAGAGCTGGACTGTTGGGACAGAGGTTAAATTATGCTTAGAACTTTGTCTCATTTGGGAGGAGGAGAGAGATAGTGAATAGACAAGCACACACTGTGAGATACACATCAACTAAATAGGTTTGTTAAAATGCAAGGTCATTGAAAAGTAGAACTAGAATGTACAACTTGCAAATCAGCCAAGTAAAGGAAAAAAAATTAAGAAAGTCTGTCACGGCAGCTGAAGGCAGATGAGGAGGAAAATAAATAAATAAATGAAACAAATAAGATGGCAGAAAAATACTATATACTATATATCCCAGATGTCTGTAAATAAGCAAAATCTAATCCTTAAAGGAGAAACATGTACTCTCAAGCAGTCATGCTAATATTATGGACTGCATTATTGTTTATAACAGCTAAACACTGGCACAAACTTAAATGCCCACAGTGTGCAGTGAATAAATAAATTGCAGTACATTCGTACCATAAAATAGTGAGCAACATTTAAAATTAATAAGCAAGACCTGCATGCATAAATTAGATAGATCCCAGAAACAATGCTGAGCAAAAAAATAAACAGTTAGTACAGTGATGCATGGCATTACCACTCTTAATTAGTTTTAATTAAAAATTAATTTAAGACCACAAAATATTATATATCCTTTTAATTGATAGAGTATGTGTCCCAGAAGTATAAAAAACACAAACACAAACAGAAATAATGCATGGAAATTTCAGTATAACAGTTCCCCAGGGTGGGGAATAGAAGAATGAGATTAGGCTGGGTGTAGTGGCTCACGCCTGTAATCCTAGGATTTGGGAAGGATGAGGCAGGTAGATCGCTTGAGCTCATAGGTTCAAGATCAGCCTAAACAAAGTGAGACCCCATTACTAAAAATGGAAAAATTGAGGCAAGAGGATTGCTTGAGCCCAAGTTGGAGGTTGCTGTAAGCTATAACGACATAGCACTCCACCAAGGGCAACAGCTTGAGACTCTGTCTCAAAAAAAAAAAAAAAAAAAGAAAAAGAGCCTTTAACTGGATTCCTCATATTTTATTTCTTTTTCCATCTTTAATAATCTAAATCAAATATGGCAATATATAAAAATAAGTGAATATATACATGAACATTGTTCTATGTTACTCTCTGTACTTTTTTTACCCACAATAAAGCATTTCATGTTTGATCTTGCATAAGATCTAAGATATTTCCTATAACCTAAACATATTTTTTTAATGTGAACAGGATGATGAAATTAAGGCAAGAAAAAAGATGGTAAAAAGTCACCAGAGACAAATATCTAAGGAGAGAAGTTAAAAAGCAGCCTTGATCACATGTGAAATGTTGGACCCAAGGAGCCGGGAGATTGGACTTTCTCTGCAGGGAGTGGAACTGAAGAGAAAAAGAATAGATACAGGCAGACAGACAGAGGTGTCTCGTTTAGAACGACTAGTCTCTCAGCTATCGTTTTCTATTTTCTGTATAATTCTGAAGCCCAGGTTGACTACCAAGATTTAGAAGAGTATCAGAGCGTGGAGGTTATGGTGGTCAGAGAGGTGGAGACAATAGAGGAAGTTTGACATGATTGCTATGGGAAAGGGGGTGAGAATCATATGGAAATAAGCAAGCTGGGTGCACAGGCTAATGACAGTGGCCCTGCGTTGCTGACGCTCCCAGCTGACCTGGGGTGCAATTTGCAAAGCTGTTGTTAGCAGCCCAGATACACACATAGAACCATACATTTCTGTATTTAGTTAGATTCAATCACGGTTGAGATTCTGCCAGGCATATGTGATAATCACCAAGTAGTTCAAAATACTGGCAAGTAAATAACTAAAATAGAAGAACAGAGATTCTAACCTGGATGAGAGGAACCCTAGACTGTCGGGGAGGAAAGAAAGACAACAGAAAAACAGAAAAATGAAAATATAAAAAAGAATGCTCACAATTCCATTACCCAATGACAACCAATAATACATTTTTGTATATTTCCTTGCAGCCTTTAAAAATTATATTGATATATACAGACATAGATATATTTATGTGAACATATATACCTATATACAATATATATGTTCATTTTGTAAGCAAAAAATGGTATGGCATTGTAGCTATTGTGCCTCTTTAAAATGTATGTGATTATCTTTCCAACTTAATAATATTCATCTAGCATTGATTTACTGCATAAATCATATTATATTCAGGGGGAGTAAAATAATTCATTTAAATTATTCTCAATTGTATGGCAATGATATTGTAGTCAACTATTTACTATCATTAAATAGCGTTATAATAATAATTTGAGATTCAGTCTTTTATATAATATAAATTCATATAATACTTTCTTAGAATAAACCCCTAGATAGTATATCAAAAGTTTGGCATATCTTAACTAAACTTGTACTCTTAGGAAGTATACACACACACACACACACACACATACAAACATAAATGGTCTTTGACACTTTCTTCCCCAGAAAGGATTGATTTATAACACCTCAGAGCACAGGTGACCTACAGGTAACCTTTTCTAGAATCACCCTTCAGAGACTGTGAGAGGCAGATATCACGCAGATACAATGAACTCTGAACTCACCTTTAATCTGGTTTCATAAATTCTAGTCTACTAAACATCTCAAACCTGGACAGAACAAAGAACGATCAGTTCCCATTCCCTCCTTTGGTTCAATTCTTTATCTTTGAGAATGATGTAATACTCTTTCTACACAAGTTAATCACTTTATACTTAGTCTCCTTCTTGCCCATTGTCAATGTCTAGGCAACTTTCCTGAGCACACAAGCCATTCATCTAGAAAATGCACTGGGCTAATCATGCACCAAGCTCTTTGAAAGGTCAGAGAAATGAACAGAGATGTTCAATGGTATAAAATATAGAGAGTCTCCCTTCTTCCATATTCCTGAGGCATCTATTATAGGCATCACTCTTTGAAACTTGGAACATACAAGCTGTGGAAGATAGATTAGGTTTCCCAGGTAGCAGAGCCTGAGATGGAGATCAGTGTGCAGCTGGCTTACTGGGAGTGCTCTCGGGAAGACCAAATCGAACCAAGGGACGATAATGAGATTGAGCACATAGAGATGTTGAATGGCGTTGCCTTCAACACAGGTGATGGCACAACACAGGTGCCAGCCAGGCCCTCAGGGTGCTCTATGGCTACAGTGACCCTTCAGAGATGTCCCCAATTGAGACGATGAGGTTGGAACTTTGCACCTCTCCTTGGACCAGCCTTGGATGTCCATTGCCACTAGGAAGAAAGAGTAATTTTGGATAAGGCCAAGAGAAATTCCTTGGGAACATTCATCTGTGAGAAGTAAAAAAGGCAGCACTCTTGAGAAATGAGTTCCCAGGTGCTAAGGAGGCAGACTCTGGGAAGGTTTGCTACTGGAGCTACTTTGCAGAAGACTAACTTGCACTATTTAACTGGGCTCCAGTTCTTTAATTCATCAAGAACTCACTCATGAATGGATCTTATATCTCCAACTGAACTGTAACTTCCAGAGATCAGAGACAGTGTATAAAACTTCTCCTGCTTGCCTGTAGTCTAGAATTGCGCATCACATGGGCTAGGCACTTAATAATACCTTTAATTTAATTTGATAGATCCCCACTTCTTAACTTTACAAAGCATTGCCGGTCCCCACATTTATTTTCTCACCTGTAACTGAGATCCTACTCTAAATATTCATAATTTCTCCCCTGGGTTATTGCTTAAATTTTAAACAACTCTTATCCTTTACCTATTTCATAAAATCCCTCAGGTTTAGCAGAAAGATGGTGGATTGTCTCTTTAATTCTAAATACCATATCTTACAGTGAAGCCATGCATTAAGTATGAAATTTCTCCATCTGTATGACCTGTATATTTACTTGTTTTGGACTTAAGCATCGGAAAGCAAGAGCCGCATCTGCCTAACCTTCTTTGTTTAGCATCCAAGCCTCAGCATGTTATCTTCTAGATGAATAGTGCGTGATGTGCTTCCTATGAAATCTCAAGAGTAAAAGCTGAGAGAGACCAGATGAAGCTTTAACAACAGGCATCCGTGGCAACAGCTATGTGAACATCTGATCAAGAGGCATGACCCTTAGGACCCAACCCTCTTTCTCTTTCTTAAATTATTTTATTAAGAAAGCCCCAGGTCTTTTTCAGCTTTACTTCCCAAAGATCAGAAACCACAGCTGTGCTAGCCATCTGTCAATAGGAAAGATGATTCTTATAGAACCCAAAGAGGTGTGTGTGCTATTCAGGAAGTATGTAAGTCAGGGTACATGCCGAGTCTGATGTCCACTCTAACTTGACTCTATACAAACTCAAAATTTTGTCCATTTCACCATGCTCCAAATACTTACATGTTTAAAGACAATATATAAAATTTCCATCCTCTGTTTCATCAAATAAGATGTTTCAATTCATTTTCTTTCTCTGTTTCTATCTTAGCCTTTTGTTTGTTCTTCCTACCTCCATTCTTTTTAGATGACTGTTCGTGAGCATCTGTCATGAGCCAGACATCATACTGATTGCTTTACATTTACCTCAAGATAATCAATTTCTGTTATGCCTGTTGTTAGTTATAATTATTCCCATTCTGCAGGAATTGAGGCCCAGAGAGATTTTGTTTCTTGCCAAGGTCACATGTCTAGAAACAGAAAGAATGGAAGGTATGAAACAGTCCATATTTTTGTTAATGTCCTTTCTGTCTGTCCATAGAGACAAGAAGGGAAATGTCTCAGCTGTGTGGTCCAAAAACAAATAAATACACTGTAGGCCCAGTCTTCTTTGTATTCTAGAGACCTGCTCTACATCAGCCCACTCTGGAATCTGTCTGTTCCATCAGGGCAGAGGCCAGCTAAGAGTGAGCCCTCTGGTTGGCGGGTGGGAAAGGGAAGGCCCAGTCTGGAACAAGGCGATAAAATAAAATGCCAGACTGGAATTGCACCTTACATATGTTCTATTCCAGGTATCTGCCACAAACAACACTGACTTCCTAAAATGTATCACAAGTGTGTGACCATATTACACCAAGCTCTGTGAAATGTGATGACTGATCAGTAAACATAAGCATGAGAAGGAATGAAATACACACTAAGAAATATATGCTATGTTAATTTAGCATAGAGGGTAACATATCCTGCAGACTTTCTTGCACAATGTAATGACACACCACCGCGTTATTAATGCTATGGAAAAATTTATTTATTCTATTCCATTAGTGTATTTTAACAAACATTGCTTTGGGACAGTATGCTTGCCAATTTAGGTTTATGAGACTGTCAACATAATTTACATGCACACAAAAATATGATACAATATTGCCAATGCAGAATCGCCTTGTCAAATGATATTGTCACAAAAAAATGAAACAGTTCCCCAGCTGACGCACCAAGCATATTCATCACTGTTGGCTGCACAGAATTTGAAGTGACATGCTGAAATACACTTAATGCCTTTTTTTCATGCATCAAATGAATAAAAAGTGAATGAATGAGGTACTTCTGACTGCCATATACTGTGCAAAAAGCAAATAGATTTCTTGTTTCACTCAGAAAAAAAGGAAGAATAAAAATAATACATGGGTTCCCAAAATAGTTGACAGAATTATATTTATTATTCATTTGGAAAACTGAATGTGCTACAAAAATCACGAATGGTTCTAAAGCTTTCAGCTGCAATGATTGAGACTGTCCTGGAATGATATTTTGACAAATCTGGGGTTTCTATTTCACCCAGGATGAAGATCTGGGCAGCAAGGAACAAATGCAGTTATCTGGCCTAGGACCTTGTGTTAAATAATACAAAAGATTTTAATAAAACTGCTTCTTTTAGAAGGTGGATAATTAGACTGATGGATGTGCCTTTTCTCCACTTTGAAATCTCCAATCCTTTGAGCACGGTTTCTAGGCATTGATAGTTTCTAAGTCCTGGTTCGATCTGCACATATCTGAGCCTCAGAAGAATGTAAACACTTCAGTCAAAAGTTTTTCTAATTCTCTCTGCACTAGTGGTTTGTGAGTTCAAGGGAAGTCACTATCCAGAGAACACCCAGCTTGCTCCCAGGGAGGGCAGGAGAGATGAATACAGAGCTTTGCCAGTCCTGAGGGAATTGATCTCTAGAGGCTGTCTTTGCCCCCCGATGAAGGATGTGTAGGTGCTGGAGGTAGTCCCTAGCTCTGGACCTCACCATCAAAAGTGAGGCAGGAATACGTGAGCCTGCAGAGGACCGAGTGCTCTGGTTCTCATCATAGTCCCTCTGTCTCACAGGGATCCCTACAGTAAAAGTGCCCCGCTCTAGTAAATTTCCTGTTGTTAGAACAGGAAATTTAGAATTCATATTCAAGAGGAGAAAAAAATTGTCCTGGGTTCAGAACCTGAAGACAGTGGCTCACGGTCACACTCTACAGGCTGCTGAGTCAGCAGCAACTTGAGGACTCAAGTCTTCTCTGAAACTTCCAGTTGACCAAACCGAGACATATAAATAACAGAATGAGATCAGGGAGGACTTTGTGTAGCAGTCAGGATGAAGCATATGACCTAAGTCTGAAGCCCAACTTTGCCACGGAGGTTTAATAGAAATCTCTCTGATCCTCATTTTCCTTATATGTAAAATAGAAATGACATTTACTTCACAGCTATTAAATGGGAAATTCTAGAATCATATGAAGTGTCTAATATTTGGCAATTTTTTAATGTTCAAGAAAAGAGCAATGTTTATATGGTTCATCTAGCACAATTACCTATAATTCAATAAACATGATCAATGCTTACTGAATATTGGTTTACTAAATATAAATGCTCAAAGTTGAAGGAGCTCTGTAGACAAAGATGAAGCATTACTACTTTACTACTATTACTGCTACTACTACATGTATTAATAACATACTATCCTAACTATTTTTCTTCATCCATGATATTTAAAATGTTAACTATGAAATATAATCTTGAAAATCTCTTTTCAATGTAAGATGGACAATGAAACATAAGGTTGTCTATCTTTTTTTTTTTTAGGGTTATCTATCTTAAAATGGTTTTAAATTTCTGTAGTGAACCACACACACATATATATGTACACCAGGACTATTTATCTTTAGACTCTATGAGTATGTTAATTCCTTTGAGAAAATATTTTCCCTAAAGTTGACTTGTAATCCCAAACCCTGAAAACCCGTTTAAGTTAACACCTCCTATCAGGTAGCCTGGAACTTGCCATTTTCCATTTCACAAGCTCATTAGCAGCACTGTCAAGATAGAAGCTGGCTTCTGCAATTCACACCAGAATTTTGGTGAATGTCCTAATTAATGACTGGGCAGAAGAAAGGGTGGCAGGATTATGGGGGTACCTAACATACCATGAGGGGTGAGAGGACAGATAGACTTCCACGAGTTCCCAAGTCCAGATGCATGAAAAATTCATTACTGAAGGAAAAGAGGCAAAGGGGAGAAGAAAGGTAATGAAAGAAAGAGACTCAGAGATTGGGAATACATAGAGGAAGGAGCAATAATGTAATGCAGAAAAATTACTGTGGAATAGGATGATGCATTGTCAAGAGTATCCTACACCTACTGGCTCTGAACAAGGAAAGTGTTTGCAATA
Source organism: Arctocebus calabarensis (assembly GCA_963573935.1). NCBI lineage: Eukaryota > Metazoa > Chordata > Mammalia > Primates > Lorisidae > Arctocebus > Arctocebus calabarensis. The sequence continues at coordinate 8,920 of CAUYON010014692.1, read as the reverse complement.
GGCACCAATTGCAGTGAATTATATGACACTTTTTCTATGGCTAGAAAAATTTATTCCTGACCAAAGCTGATGATCAAATTGGTGTCCTGGAGAATGATGATGACTAGCTCTTATCATTTTGATATCCTCCATTGGTAACCTCAAAGAGTTAAAATCATTTTAAAGAAATTATGTTAAAGATGTCTGCCTAATAATAACATGCAGCCTAATATATAAGGGATAATTGAGGATGAAAGAGATTTAAAGCAAAAAAATAAAATAATCTTTTCATTCCACACCACCACAGGCGTGAAAACTTAAATATATCTTACCCTGTTTAACTCCATGGAGTGATACACACATGGGTCAAAACCACTATTGAATTTGACAAATGATTGAATCTGAAATTTTCAGCTGAAAATGCAAATAGATTCTGGTGATATACTCCAAGAGCACTTATACCTAAATTAGAAAACATATAGACTCTGGAGAGACCGTTGAAATGTGGAGTCAGATACAAGTTGGATTGGGATAATTTTAGTGTCAGATATGAACCAAAGAGCCAAGTAAACTATGTAAAATAATATGAACTTTTTTAAAGCCAATGCAAACATGTCAAGACTGAAAAATGTCTTTAAGTGAGAGAACTTCCACATAGCTTTCACTGTATCAATGTGCTTACAGGAGAGCTTTCTAAACCCCCATAACTCTGTTCTTAGACACTAGCACAGAAAGTGGAATCACAAGTGAACTATATCTTGCATCAGGGTCCCACCTGTCACTATGTTGATGACCAGAACCAATGTGTTCCTGAAGGGTGGTATTGAACTCTCGGTGGATGGCTCATAGGAGACTTCTATTTTGTGCATAGGCCAATAAGGGTTTATGGATAAATATCTTACACATCAAACCCATGCTATAACATTTCTTTTAAAATGGATTTATACAAATAAAAAATGAGTTGTTTTAAAGAAAATATTAAATTTATGGCATGTTAATATGTCAAACACAGTGTCAAAATTGTGACTTTGGTCTTTGAATGATTTGAGTTTGCCAAACATGAGCTTAGATGAGAGGATAAGTGGCTGTGGGCCAAATCTCCAGATGGTTTGAAAGCGAAGGGGGATGGAGCCAATGTCTGGAGGGGGGCAATGCTGGGCTGAAATTAACAAGAATAAATTAAAATAGCAAAAATGTAATTTTTTTCTACATTCCGGCACATTTTAGGTACTAAACAGCCTCTGACCGAGCATAGGGGTTGTGAGAACTTACTTCACTGCACCTTATGTGAAAATAACTCTTTGTGAACAATCAAAAGCTCTTGTGCTTGTGTTGGTCCTCACAGTGTATGAATTGTATTCTTTGATGAGTAAGGCTCAGTGTAAGTCAAGAACTTCCTAGAAGTCTAGTGTAATTTAGGATGCAAATAGAAGAATATAAAGCAAGAGAGAGGTGGTGCCACTTATACTCCAAAAAGAGAAAGGAAGCTCTATCACTTCCATCACAGAGTTAAGCTAAATGAGTTAAGCTAAATGTTTTTAGCTCCCATCATGTTCCAACAAGGATTCTACTTCTTTCCTATACTCCTCTCTCCCTCCACCAATATAATCCAGGAATTTATACATATTTTATCCTTAATAAATTATGAATCTAATAATCGTTTAAAATTTATATTTAATTTTTATGATTAAAGTGATAAAATATATATTCTTTCTTTCATTTTACACGAGCTTTCTTTCTTTCCTCCTATGTCATAATATCTGCACTCTTGAGCCTTTGGTTCTCTTTTTTCCTTCTTCATTTATCTCCCTGTCAGAAGACTATCACCTTCAAGAGTGCATACATGTGTAAGCATATACAAGCATATTTGTGCTTTGAGTGTACTTTAGCTGGTGGATAATCTGAACCTTCATGTATCTGAAAATGTTTTCGTGTTATCTTTTTACATAAAAAAACAAGGAAAGTAGGTCAAAGGGTTTCGAATCAAAAAATATTCCTTAAAAATTTTGTAGATTTTCATCTATCACCTTCTGACTGATGGTATTAAAGAGCAAAAGAAATCAAGAACACCTTCACTTTAACATACTATTTCTAGTTTTGTTTTTCCCCCTTACTGAATACTTATAGAATACAGAGTCTATACAAAAATTCAAATTTTTATTGTAAAGTGTCTAGGTATTTTCTTTAACTGATCATGATTGCAATGGGGGGACACTTTAATCTACATCTAGGTCTTTCTTTAGGTGAAAAAAATGTGTTTGATCTTTCCATCTGCCATATATTTAATAATTAATCTTATCTTATGTTGCTATTCTATGTACCATATTTATCATGTTTTTGTTATTCTTGTTTGCATTCCTTTGTCCTCTCGTCTGCATTTAGAGAGATCTTCCACAATCTCTGTCCTCTCCATCAGAGATTAGGTTATTGCAACTTGGTCTCTACCTCTGCTGGCCTCACCACCCTACGGTGCTGTCAGACCACTCCATCTTCCTTGTAGTTTTGCTTATTACTTTTCCAAAATGTCATATCACTCTTTTCCCCTTAAAGTCTTTATTCTTAATTCATAAAAAAATAATCTCTCACTCTAAGGAGAATGCCAAACAGTGCCCTGAAATTTTCTCCTGGAACTTAAAACTCAATATTTTCAGAAATCTTCCTCTCATCTCCCCTTATTCTAAAGTTGTTTCTTCATTGGCCACATGAAGAGTCTGTTTTACCCTCCACAATCCTCTTTTTGTCATCCTTTAGCCAGCCCAGAATAATTCAGTCATTACTTGTCAAAGAGTATTCTTTGTCTCTTTTCACCAAAGTCTATCCTTGCCAATTCTCCAGCAAGGGAAAAGGACCACTATCCTTGCAATTATATAAGCACATACATATAAAAACAGTAACACAGAAAGAAATTTTGATGCTTCTTTCTCTCTTGTAATATTCTTGGCATTAGCAGGTCTTGTGGGTTTAACCCAGCAAATATATCATTAATATATTCACTTCTTCATTTCTGTGCTACCATATCATTAGTTAAGTCATCATGATCTTTGACTTAAACTATCTAGTTTCCTAATTTTTTTTCCTATATTTACCCTTGTCTTGACCTTTGAAAATTGCAAATGAACTTGTGGCTCCCCAGGTGAAAATTCTTCAATGACTTGTCATTGCTCTTGGAGTTAAAAAAAATCAATGAACTTCACATCACCTACAAGATTCCGTTCCCCTGGCACTTGTTCAGTCATGAGACTCATCTGGCACTCTTCCTGCACAAGCCTACCTTTCAGGTTCTTGAATAGAACTTGTTTCCTTCTACCAGCGTATTTTTGCACTTGCTGTTTATTCTGCAAGGAAGATCCTTGTCCCTACCTCACCCCAAAATATCAAATTCTTAATACACTCATTTAAATCTATCAGCTCAAGTGACATCCTTTGTGAAAGCTCTTCCTGGAGATTTTAGAAAAGAATTAGAACCCCACACACACACACCCCTACTTCTGGGATGTGAAATTTCTAGTACTTTTCACAATGTGTAACTACATCCCTGTCATTACACGACTATCACTTTATTTTATCTAAATAAGAACTCCATGCCATAGTGACTATACCTGTTTGGTCAACATTTGTTCCATTGATAACTAATCTCCGGGTCTTCTTCTCAGATGTACAGCTGGAAAGAAGGTTAAAGTGTACAATTCCTCTTTCAATCTTACACTTCAAGTAGACTTTTAGTTAACACCCTCATTCTCTGCTAAAATAGTAACTTATACACATAACAAAAATTATTGTATCTAGCATATAACAGAAACACTATTCTCTAGCCTTGCCCACAATGACTATGTCTACAGATTCTTCTCCTCCCAGAATGTCAACTCCATGGGTCACTGCTCAATCCCTCTCTTCCAATCAATTTAGGGTCAAGTTGTAACTGGTATCAAAAGCCACCTCCTTAATAATGATAAACTAGCCTCTTCAACTCAGTATATCATATCTCCCTATTTTATTTTCTTCTTCATAATGAATGTAACCTATTGGCTTTATTATCTGACTCCTCACAGACTTCCTGAGCACAAAGAGCCTACCACTTTTCTTGTCACTCTACTGCAAATATCACCACTGGATAGAATCAGAACACCTCATCTTCAACAGCAACCACCTGCCACCAGCAGGGGTGGGGAAACTGTGACCTCCACACCACATGCAAATTGTTTGGATTTGTTTTATCAAATTTGGACAGAAAGGCCACATTCAAAATCCAAACAGCCAAATGTGGCCCCAAGACCACAGATTGTCCACCCTGGATGCAGATTCCCCACCCCCCATCCCAGGGTAAAGACGTGAGCAGAAGATGAAGATTTGCTCTGATCTGTTCACAAGCTCTTCCTTTGAAGGCCCAGAGGAGTCAGGGAGCAGAAGAGGAGGTGGCAGCTGGCCAGGAAGGACCTGGGGCTGCTTCCTAGGCAACCTGTCCTAGGATGGTGGTGTGTGCCAGGCCCCAGAGAGCTCCACTCCAGGAACATATTTGGGAAAGGAATTATTAGGTGGAGGTAAGAGCATGTTTCAGGTGGGAGTCTTTTCAGAGTAGCACTAGGACCATTCTGTGCTGAGAAACAGTGCCCTGTGACCATTACTCCCTTCCTTCTCCTACCAGAACTGCTCTCTCCCCTGGCCTAAGCCTTTAAGGCTTGAGTTCATTCCTCAGATGACTGCGAATGAGGTGGCCTCTGTACAGACACATGCAGTGTCTTTCAGATTTGGACCATTCCAGGGTCAGCTGCTTCCATAGGAGCCTGGGCCTCGAAGGGCTCTGCAGTACAGAAGGACCCGGCGGACATGAGACACAATCCCAGAGCAGAAGGTGTGTGTATGGAGGGGGACTGCTCAAACTCTCCTCCTCCTGTGAGCCAGAACGCTCAGCTATAGGGCACATTTTCTCTTCTGTTCCATTCCCAAGTGAAGATTTTGTTTGAAAGCCTCATCAGTGACCAATTCCACATTCAGATTGTTGTAGGGAGTCTAACCCTCGTCCATCACCCACTACAGAAATTAGCACTGTTCCTGCTTTCTTATGTTTTTCATACCTCTTATTACTTTTGGTACCATAGAAAGATTGTTCTGTCCAAAGAGATGAGAAATATTCCAGAAATATTGCACCAAGGGTGTTTGTAGCACAAATCAACTTGCCTTGAGCTTCTCTGATATATAGCCAGTGTTTTAATGTTCTCATTTATACTGATCTGTGATACATCTTCATAGTGTTGGCTTAATCACAAATGACAAGGGTGGAAAATGTAATAAAGACAGGGGCACATTAATCCACTTTGTATGAAAATGTGGAAAGGTAATCCAATTTTGAGCTGCTTGCTCTTAAAAAATAGATATAAAAGTTTGTAGGATTTCTGCACCTTAGTTGGTGAGATGGTGGTCAATTCTAAAGAGCCATATTTCAGGTAAAGTGGCCTCAATCCCCCAACTGTGTGCACAGAGATAGTGGGGTCAGGCTGAGAAATAAAGCTGGAGCTCTGGGGAGCAAGTTTGCTGATGATTTATTGGAAATATCTTTATCAGGAGAGCAACATTTGGGCAGCATTCAGGCATCTTGGTTTCTTGCTGGCCTCAGAGGGAGATTTCAGTGCTGGGGAATGCTATAGTTCCTTCCCCGGTGCAACCCCTAAGGCTGGATCATACAAAAAGTAATTCTGACTCTGCTCCCTAAAGACAAGCCAGAGTTCATTTTGTGAAAAGTCTATAGAAGGGAGGTAGACCCAGTAAGAGTACACATTTCTACGAGGGGACTTGGGGTGAGGGGGAGAACAGTTATGATGGAGTCAGGTTTTCCCTAAACCATAAGTGATGTCATTTCAATCACTGCTTGTGCCTGTACTTGTGTATTTTATACACTGCATTCACAAATGTTGCATCTTCAGTGCTTACAGCTAGCAGAGAAGCACAAGAAAAATGCAAGCTTGGGACCTTCCCTTTGCTCTATGACATGACAGGTAGTTTAACTCCTCTGAACCTCAGTTTCCTTACCAGTAAGATAGAGATTGTATGAGTTACCTCATAGGATTGTTAGAAACAGGACCCAGCAATTCCATCCCTATAGATTTACCAAGAGAACTGAAAAGAAAACATATGCAGAATGTGTACAAAAACCTGCACACGATTGATTGTTCATAGTAACATTTATTGCATAACCAAAAGTTTGACACAACACAAATGTCTATCAACTGATAAACAGATACCCAAATGTGGTATATCAATACAGTGGAATATTATTCAGCCCTTCAAAGGACTGAAGTACCCATGTGTGGTACCATACAGATGAGTCTTAACAATGTTATCCTAAGTAGAAAAAGCCCATCACAAACAGCCACATTTTATATGGTTCTTTGTATATGAAATGTCCAGAAGATGTAGTGACAGAAATGAGAATAGAGGTTGCCCACATTTTAGCAAGACTCTTTGCAGGAAGAGTAGCCTTTTCTCTGTCTGAGGAGGTTAGTGTCCTCTTTCTTAGGAACTTACAATGTCCTCTCCTGTCACATAGTTGCCACACAAAGGGCTGCTGGTTGTCCTAAGGACATACATGTATTCCCACTGTGAGTTTTCACTTATTTAGCTAGAACTGTTACCCAGTGTCCAACCCGAGCATGGGGTTCACAGAAGGTGCGGCACACAGAGAAAACTGCGAGGAATCATAATACAGAACAAAATTGTTGCATAATTTTTTCAAGTTTATTAGCAGAATCCACATGTGGGGTATTGGATCCTAGGGTGTTGGATAATGGTGAAAGGAATATAATATCGGATTGAGGCGAATTTACTGATAAGAATTTTCTAAAGGAATTCCAGATTTTATTGTTAAGAATTTGGGAGTGAGCATAATAGTTTGTTTAATGGGTTGATTAAAAGTTGGATATGAAATTGATCTAACTTAAATTAAAATGCCAAACATTTCCTGGAATATTGTAAAGGAAGATAGTCCCTTTTCTGACCTCAGACCAGGCATCTATTTTAGCTTTTGACATCAGAGTTTGTTATGCTTTAACTATGCAAAGAATTAATAGCTTCAAAGCTCTGGGCCAAGTCACTATAAGACTTATTTTCCATGCACAGAAAAATAAAGATAGTAATAACCTTTCCCTTGGAGTGGTTGAGATAATTAAATGAGATAATGAATATAAATATAGTGCCTGATACATAATCATTGATAAGTCATTGTCAGTTATTTACCTTGAAAGGTACATGTATGCCAGAGGATAGGAAATAAATTCCACAAAAATTGGGGAAACTGCCTCTGCCATGAAATTTCTAGTGGCCCAGAGATCTAGGATAAATCAAGACATTTCTTCCAAAAACAAGATGCTGCATTTTATCCTTCATACCTTCATTAAGAGTCAATATGCTTATATGTCTCCTTGGATTTTTCAGGTAATACATACTTTGAGCTACTTTTTATCCCATTTTCCAAGTAACCAAAGGCGCTACCAGAACAAAAAGCCCAGAATAAGGAAGACTCTGAAACAGGTCTAGATAGTCACACGAGCATCTCTGCCACTTAGGCCATGAGATGTAGGTGATCCCACAGTATTTGAAGCACCCATAACTAAGAATGGTGTAAACAGCCTTTGTCATGAGTCTAAACACAGAGTTTTAGGATTTTGAAGCAAAGCTTTGTCATCCCCTGAAAATAACTATTATCCTTTTGAAAATCAGCTTCTAACTTGCTACAAGAGAGACTGAATATTTAACCATTGGACCACTAAGCTATCATACAATCAATCTGAGCAATCCATCATGATCTTGATGTTTTCTGACCTGTACATCAAAATTCTGACTATGCACATCAAGTAGAATAAGGTTATGCTTTGGTAGGTCTTAGCTATTATTGAAGAGCTATTTTACCCAGACATAGTTTTGCCTTCCCTACTGTCCACAATGATTTTACGAAAATCACCATCCTTATTCACCATTGTGGCATTATATTCAGGATTGCTCTTTACAAAAGCAACTCACATGAGAGCAAATAAATTGTGGCAATGAGCTCATTGTTTTGAAATCCAAAATAATTACCTTCTTCTCTATCACCTTGATATAGATAGCCTAAAGGAATTATAAAATGACCTTTTTGTTGTTTATAACTTTTCTTATATAGTGATAAAATATACCAAACAGAATATTTTCTATTTAACCATTTTTAAAGGTACAAGTTAACAGCATTAAGTACGTTCATATTATTGTGCAATCATTACCACTATCTTCAGAACTCTTTTAATCCTGCAAAACTAAAATACTACTTGTAATGTTCTTTTTCAAAGGTTTTCAGAAAGTCACTAATGAAACCATCAATTCCAGGACTTTACTGGGTTAAAAAATTTTGATTATTGATTCAGTTTTCTTACTATTTGTTACAGGTTTGTACAGATTTTTTATTTCCTCATGATTTAATGTCGATAAGTTTTATGCTCTTAGGACCTTTTCCAATTCATCAAAGTTATCTTTTGGGGGAGGTATAGAATTCCTCTTATAATTCCTTTCATTGCTGAAGTCTGTAGTCATTTTCATATGAAACTGTTGAGATCTCTCTGTTTTTCTTAGTTCCTCAGTCTAAAGAGTCTTTGTCTTTTCAAAGAATCAACTTTCGGTTTCATTGATTATCTCTATAGTTTTTCTAATCTTTATTTCATTTATCTCTGCTCTAATCTTTATTATCTCCCTTTTTCTGCTACCTCTGGGTTTAATTCTTTTTCTTCTAGTTTCTTACTTTTTTTATTTATTTTTTTTAATAATTTTATTAAATCATAATTGTGTACTTTGGTGCAATCATAGGGCAGAATGTGCTTCATATACAATCAGAAATATTTTGATCATACTGTTAGAGATAGCCTTCATGGCATTTTCTTGATCACTATATAAAGACATTGATACTCTACATTTAATAAGTTTC
>CAUYON010014691.1:0-11116 GCA_963573935.1 Arctocebus calabarensis | reverse complement strand
TAGATGAAACTCAGTTTAGCTGGGTACAGGATCCTGGGTTGAAAGTTCTTTTGTTTTAGGAGATTAAAAGCTGATGCCCATTCTCTTCTAGCTTGAAAGATTTGATCAGAGAGATCTGCAGTTATTCTAATATTCTTCCCCTTGTAGGTCATAGATTTCTTGCATCTGGATGCTTTCAGAATTTTCTCTTTCATATTAACTTTAGTGAACTTAATTATGATGTGCCTCGGAGATGTCTTATTTGGGTTGAGTCGTGCTGGAGTTCTGAAACTGTCTGCTATCTGAATTTCAGAATCTTTTGGCATGTCTGGAAAATTCTCTTTCATAATCTCATAAAGAAGAGACTCTGGGCGCTGTGACACCACTTCGTCATTTTAAGGTATCCCTGTGAGATGAATATTGGTTTTCTTCGAGTTATCTGAAAGCTGTCTGAGAGAATGATCTGATTTTGCCTTCCATTTCTCTAGCTCTTTGTAGGTTTGGGAGCGTTCAAAATCTTTGTCTTCCATGTCAGAAATCCTTTCTTCTGCTTGCTCCATTCTGTTACTGAGGGATTCTACTGTATTTCTCAGATCTTTGAGGGCTGCAACTTCTTGTCTCAATGTGTCAAAATCGTTGGTCATTTGGTGTTTGAATTCCTTGACTTCTTGAGGCAATTTTTGAAATGCTCCCATTTCAATTCCAACTTTTCCTCTATTTTATTGATCTTGTTTGCAATCCGAATTCTGAATTCGATTTCTGACATCTCAGCCATCTGTTTATGCAAAGGATCGTCATTTGTGTCCGCCAAATTTATCCTTGGGGGGGTTGATCTCCTCTGGTTGTTCATGTTTCCAGACCTTCTCCGCTGATTCTGCCCCATATTTATTTTGCACTGTTTGGCTGGGTTAGTAGGTAAGGATAAGTTGGGTTGGGGGTTTCAGGAGTAGTGATTGACCAGTCCTTCCTTTGCCTGTAAGTTGGGACTGGTGTTTGTACCTTTTCCCCTCGAGTTTTGCCAACCTGTACTTTGCTACCTCCAGCGAAACTGGGCACCTTCTTGATGTGGTGGGGTTAAGTGGCTCTGTCTTATATTTAACTGGTCTCTGTCTTACCCTAGAGAATTGGTTACTCTGTGTTGGAATTTGAGCTGTGGAGGAATACCAGCAGTTAGTTCACCACGCCCCCCACAACATTTCCACAACAATTGGAAAAGGAAAATCAAACCTTCCCACTACCGCATACTCAGTGTACAATGTTGGAAAGTCTTTGGGTGATTGGCCCAGTTGAAGAGGTCCCAATCAATTGTCCCAGCCAGTACCAACCTCAAATCAAAGAGTTGAAAATTCTCTGGTGACGAGATAGCAGAAGTCTGTTGGCAGCTTTAGTATAACTCACTTCAGGGTTCTGTGAGCTCAGGAGGGCCCCCCTAGCCAGTAAATTAGCCTGGGAAGGTTGATGCCTCCTTCCTCGCCTTGCCCCTCTGTCACACCCAGTCTCTGGTAGCGCTGCAGGGCTGTGATCCAGTTCCCTCCAATGAGCAGATGCTCTAGAGGTTTGCGCCTGCCTAGGTCACATGGGGCTCTGTGGCTCCTCAGCCAGTCCACCAGTTATGTCGGTGTTGGCAGCGGAGAAGGTGAGGCCTGACAACCTGGGTACTTGCTAGGGGCTGGGGCAATACACTCAGTTCCAGCCCTGTTCCTGATTGATGTAAAGTAGATGAAAAAGCTGATAGAAGAGAACAAGTTCACAGAATTTCTGCCCTGTGGAAGAGACGCTGGGCTGCTAATAGTCCTGACTCAGTCTGGGAGCTTCAGCCCTTTCTCTCAGCTGTCATCCCCTGAGGGCCAGGTGCAGCCGAAATTTAGCAAAGCTTTTTCAGTGCTGCTGCTTGGTGTCTCAGGGGACTGCCTCTCCACTGTGGCCACCTCTCGGCTCACTTTCCTCTCACTGCTCCCGAGCAGGGAAAACAGCACAGACCAGTGACAGTCTGTGCCCTGTCCACACCCCTCAAGAAATTGTCCAAGAATCTGGACTCCGAGGGGGACAGACCTCCAGACCTCAGGGTGAGAGTGGAGGAGAGTGCCAGGAGTTCCAACTTTCAGGTAGAGAATATATACAGTTTTTATACAGCTTTATCCCTGGCAGGAAAGTGCCACAGCACCCTAGTAGGGGAAGGAGGTCCGGTTTTTAGAGGGTCTCTCCGTGGGGTAGAGTGGGAAGACATCTGAACTCTGCTCGCTTGTTTGTGTGAAGGTATGGAGTATACTGCAAGCCGTTCTCTTGGAGGAGGGTACTCCTGTCCGCTTGGTGATGTGCTCTGTACCTTTTATTTGTATCCTTGGGGTCGCGAGTTTCTCCAGCAGGGTTGATGTGCATTCTTTGACCTTCTCTTTTGGCTCAGTTCCAAACTGTTGGCTTTCTTGCTAAATTTCTGTCCTTTAACTCTTCTTCTGGAAGGGAACGTCTGCAGAAAGCTGGCTACAGACCACCATCTTGGCTCCTTCCTCCCTGAACCCTAACTCTTTCATAATGTGCATTAGTGTAATCTACTACACTATACCTTCCTTCAGATGTAAGCAATAGGCGTTCTGGCAGACCTCTTTTATAATATCCCCTTGTTTCAGGGGACGTCTCAATGCCTCTTTTCGGGATCTCTTTGGAACAGCAGATAGCATTTTTGGGTGGGGTCCTTCAAGGATCCCATTCATAGAAAAGATTTGATCTCACTCACCAAAAGGTGGCAATGTGATTTCACCCATATTGACTCTTCTTGCCATATTATGCCATCAAGGGCTACTCTATTAACATCAATCCACATGTGCCTTCCAAACACCAGGGTATATGTAAGGTACCAGTTATGAAAAAAGCCTGAATAGCCAATATAATTTTTAGAAATAAAAACAAATCTGGAGGCATCACATTACCAGATTTTAAGTTATGCTGCAAGTCTATAGTGATCAAAACAGCATGGGACTGGCACTAAAATAGAGACATGTAATAGAATAGGGAGCCTAGTGAAGAACTCTGCCATATATCATCATTTGACCTTTAATAAGCCTAACAAAAGCATGCACTGAGGAAAAGAATCCCTATTTAATAAAGGATACTGGGAGAACTTGTTAGCCACATGTAGAAGATTCAAAATGAACCCACATCTCTCACCTTCGACAAAAATTGACTTTTGCTGGAAACAAAAAGGTTTAAATTTAAGACACTAAACAATACAAATTCTAGAAGAGAGTGGGGGAAAATGCTTGAAAATATTGGCCTAGGAAAAGACTTTATGAGGAAGATTCCCCCTGGCAATTGCAGCAACACCAAAAATAAATAACTGGCATTTGATAAAATTAAAAAGGCTCTGCAATGCTAAGATTACCACAAACAAAGAAAACAGACACCCTTTGGGATAGGAGAAGATTTTTGCATCTTATGAACCTGACAAAGGCCTGATAAATAGAATCCATAGATAAATTAAACAACAAGAAGAAAGCAAACAACCCTATTTCTATCTAGGGAAGAGACTTAAATGTCTCTGAAGATGACAGATGAATGATCAACAAACACATGAAATAATGCTCTTCATCTTTATTCATCAGAGAAATGTAAATCAAAACCACTCTGAGATATCACCTAACTCTGATAAGAATAGCTCACATCACATAATCCCCAAACTGTTGATTCTGGTGTAGATATGGAGAGAAGGGGACATTTCTGCACTCCTGGTGGGATTGCAAACTAATACAACCTTTATGTAAAGAAATATGGAGAATTCTCAAAGAACTTAAAGTTGACCATCCATTTGATCCTGCAATCCCATTACTAGGTATCTACCCAGAAGAACAAAAATCATTTTACCACAAAGATATTTGCACCAGAATGATTTTTGCAGCTCACTTCATAATTGCCAAGTTATGGAAGCAATAAATGCCCATCAACCCATGAATGGATTAACAACTTGCAGCATATGTATACCATGGAATACCATTCAACCATGAGAAGTGATAGAGACTTTACATCTTTTGTGTTTACCTGGATGGAGTTGAAAAACATTTTTCTTAGTAAAGTATCTCAAGAATGGGACAAAGAATAGCCAATGTACTCAATACTAATATGAAACCAATATGTAAACAATTGCATGTTCATACAGATGGTAAAACACAAAAATAGTATAGCAAGGGGGAGGGGTGAGGAAGAAGAGGGCAAGGGATGATTGGACAGAGGAGGGAGGGCATTTGGCAGGATCTTATGTAATGTGCACCATGCGAGGGCATTCAGCACACCCCTTGGGTGAAGGGGTTTTCTCAACTTGAACTTTACTTTGGAAATGAGAACACTGTAATCTAAAAATTTATACTCTCATATTAATTTGAAATTTTAAAAAAACACTCCAAACTTAGTAGGTTAAAACAACCCCTATTTATTTATTTATTTATTTATTTATTTATGACAGAGTCTCATTATGACATCCCTCGGGAGAGTGCCATGGTGTCATAGCTCACAGCAACCTCAAACTCTTGGGTTTAAGTGATTCTCTTGTCTCAGCCTCCCAAGTAGCTGGGAGCACAGGTGTCTGCCACAATAACCGGCTACTTTTTATTGTAGTTGTTGCAGTTGCCATTGTTGTTTAGCAGGCCTAGGCCATGTTCAAACCTGCCAGCCTTGGTGTATGTGGCTGGCTCCCTAACCACTGAGCTACAGGCTTTGAGCCACAACCACCATTTATTTGCTTAAAATTCTTATCAGCAATTTGGAATTGGATCAGATGGGTGGTATTTCTTCTGCTCTGGCCTGTAGTAACTCACATAGCTGTAGGCCTCTGGTGGCTTGACTGTACCAGGATAGTCTACAATAACATCTGGAAGTTGGTGTTGGATGTTGGTTGGGCCCCATAACTCCAAGTGATCTCTCATTCTCCAGAAGACTAGTTTAGACTTCTTCACTAAATACATTTCAAGATGGAATCTTCCAAAGCACAAACACTCTCTAAAACTCTGCATGTATAAATAATGGTTGCTGATTTCCCTGTAAGTAACATAATTAATGGAAGTCACATAATTAAGCCCAGAGCCAGTGTGGGAGGAGACTATAGAAGGGTATGCATTTAGAGAAGTATGATTCATTGGGGGTCCATTCCTATAACAACATAGGATTTGCCTAGAATTAGTGGCATTCTTGAGATGAAAGCTGATTATACAGCTCTCTTCCCAAATTCACATCAATGACCTCATGATTGTAGCTTGAAATTGCCCATAATTTGAATAGTTAGAATACAGAAATCAGCAAATATTTCAAATCACCTCCAGAGAGCAAGTTGTTTAACATTTATTAGCAGACCACTGCCTAAAACTATCTAGAAGAAGCATTAGGAACATCTATGGGAGTCTGTGGTTTCCCCTTTTTTATTTTTAGAGACTTGATCTTGCTCTATCATGCCAGGCCAGAATGCACTGGCATGATCACAGCTCAGGGCAACGTTGAACTCCTGAGATCAAGGGATCCTCCCATCTCAGCCTTCCAAAGTACTGGAATTACAGGTATAAGCCTCCATGCCTGGCCTATGCCTCTTCTTGTAAGAAATAGTACCTCACCAAGTCCTTCTGTTGAGACTCCAGATTTGAACAGGCAGGAAAATCCTCCCATACTTCCCCACAGGAGGAGGAAAATGCCACATTTTTTTCTGTAAATTCCTTTTAATAATAACACTAATGACTCTGTTGCCTTCTTAAATTCTGGAGATTGATGATAGGGTGGGTAATGTAAAGATCAGTTAGTATACTTCTTAGAAAATTATGAGTAACTGTGCCTTGTGGAGGACTTGCCATCAGGTTTTGAGGCATTAACTATTAGAGTTTTACCTATTATCCTTTATTATACCTTTATTCTTTTACCTATTGTGTTACATAATTTTTTTCCTGAGATAGACACATATATCTTATTTATCTGTATGTAAATAATCCATACTGAAGAATAAGTAGTTCACCCATTGGAGATATCCTAAATCTTATCCTTGAAACAAACCAGTGCATCAGAGAGCCATGAATAAGTAGTTCATCCATTGGAGATATCTTAAATCTTATCCTTGAAGCAAACAAGTGCATCAGAGAGCCATAAATCTTAGTTTTAGAACTATACCATAAGTATACATGGATGTATATATTATTTAAAAGAAAAATAGCTAAGAGCTTGCTACTCTATTTCTTCTCAGGCAATGGTGAAGGATGCTACTCACTGCTTTACTGGTGGCCACCTGCATGGTTGCCCCTGGTGCTCAATGCTATTTGCTTCTGCTTCTATTTTATCTCACAAAAACTGTGTGAAACACTGTGAGAATCATAACAAACCAAACTTTTAATTTTGTTCTGGTAAGTAAAAAGCACAGAGAGAGGAGGAAGAAGTGGAGCAAAATTCCAGTGTTAGGGTTCTAGGCAAAGTCTTGTGCTCACTCCCAATAGTCATAGCACCTGAGATAAATATAAATTTAAGCAACTATTTGTCTATACATGAGAATATCTTCATGAGGGATAAGCAAACCAGGTGGGTGATCCCAGTACCTGGTTGTAGCACAGTAATAAAAGGACAATTTGAAAACAGTAGGAGGGAGAGTTTTACATGATCACATCTGCCCTCTCCTAACCCCAGGTAGCACATCACAGAGAGATATATTGTTTGCTTGGGGGAAAGAAAAGGGAGTGAGTACAGGACTTTGCCTAGGACCTACGCACTGGAATAGACACAGTAAAATTCAGCATTGGGTAGAATGCCAAACCCTCATACTTCAGGTCAGTACCCATGGACTAAGTTTCCAGAACCACCTTGGACAAGTAGGACCATACAACCCCAGGCTTCAGGCTTGTGTGGTGGACTGTATCTCTGGCCTGCACTACCACTGGGTCAAACTCAGTGTCTATGGGCTCTAGAAACCCCTCAGTAGGAAGCAGACTTCAGTGACCTTAAGCTACAGATGAGCTTCTGTACCATGCTGAACACAGTGGCCCTGAGCTTTGAGTATGCCCGAGTATCATACCAGGTACAGCTTACCTGGACTTTGGATCTCCCATGGGTACTGCTATCATAGTAGCCCCAAACTTCTTGCATCCTAGTGTCCCATAAGCTGCACCTTCCCCAGGGTTCTGCACTTTTCTTTACAGTGTAGTGCCCCCTATGAGAACCCTAGGTTTTGGGACTATGCTAGACAGCCTACCCATAATCTCTGGATGGGCTGACTATTGAAGCACTTACCCAGAAAAAGTCAGCCCTTGGAGACTGAAATAAGTCTAGTGTGTAGACGTAAATACATGGCCACAAGATCAAGAACAATCAGGAAAACTCAACATCGTTGAAGGGACAAAACAAAGTGCCAGTGACTGACCCTAGAGGAATGAAGTTGTATCAATGTATGAACAGCATGATAAAGAATTCAAATTGTTTTAAAGAAGCCCATTGAACTACAGGAAAATACAAAGAAGTAATTCAACAAATGAGGAAAGTAGTAAGTTACTGGAATGAGAAATTTAGTAGATATTTTAATAATACTAAGACTAACCAGAGCTAAATATTAGAGTGAATTAAATGAAATGAAAAATTCAATAAAGAGCATCAACAATAGACTTGATCAAGCAAAAGAAAGACTCTTTGAATACAAAGATGGTCTGTTTGAAAATATATAGTATGAAGAGAAAAAAGAAAACTAGAAGGAATGAAGAAAGCTTGCAGTATTTAGGAGGTAGCATGAAAAGAACAAGTTTTGAGTCATAGGAATTTAAGAAGGAGAAAAGAAAGATAAAGTGGTAGAAAGCTTGTTAAAGAAATAGAGAAAACTTTCCAAATCTGGGGAAATACACACATAACCAGGTTCAAGGTAAAAAGTCTCCAATCAGATTCAGTCCAAGTAAGGTAGCCCAAGACACAGTAAAAAAGCAAGAAAAAGAAGAGGATCCTGAAAACAGCAAGAGAAGAAAATAATATCATATATAAGGGAGTTACAACATGGCTAACAGCAAACTTCTCAGCAGAATCCTTACAGGCCAGGAGACATTGGGATAATATATATAAAGTGCTAAAGGAAAAACTACCAAGCAAGAATAGTGTATCCAGGACAGATTGAGAGGATGGTGCACTAGAAGCAGTCTGTGAGCATGCTGCTTTTAACGAAAAAGTGTAAACTGCAGTTAGATGCCTACTTATTAATAACTCTTCTTGAAAGGTACATTGTCAAATCACAGAAATGCAATGTGGGACACTCAATGTGAAAAAGAAGGTGATGGGGCAACACACTGGACAAAGATAATCTATAATGGGCTTGAATAGTGGCATATACAAGTGAACAGTACAAATCAGAGCAGCTGCTTTATAGGATCTTAGTGCACATGCCCCTTTCCTGCCACATCAACATTTCAGAGTAGGGGAAAAAGGGAAGACTAGGAAGATAGTGTTGGTACATCACACTCACTCCACAGGCACTGTGACCAAGTTGTGAGAGTTTTCCCTCCACTGTGACCAGAATCTACCTGGAAGGACTAAGGATTTGCCAAAAGTCTCTATGAAGTCATTGTGCCAGATAACAGGTACAATGGGGGCAGTAGTCAATCCTGGGTTTATATAGCTAAAACTATCCTGTGCTCTTGGGTGCACTTTACCAGGTTGGCACAGGTCTCAGCTTAGTCACAGTAACCTTCACATCACAACCCTCGGTTGGGGAGGGAGCAGATTAACTGGAGGCTCCTTTAAGCCATGCTGTGCAACTGCAAGCCAAGTGCCTTTCATCCACAGCACCATGGGATCTGAGCACAGGAGTTGACTGGGGGACTGCAAATTTCACAGTCAACTGTATCAGCAGGTCCTGGAGGGGGTAGGGAGAACTCTATGGTTCCCAGATTTGTGGAACAGACCATTGACCACATTATTTTGCATCCACATGGTCCCTAAGTCTGAAGAACAGTCTGCTGTCTGCTTGGTCCTGACTCCGCTACCTCCCATGTTGGATCGGCCTGCTGCCCACACAGACTTGCTTCCTATTCTGAGGCCCTGCTCAGAAGCCCTACTTCTGATTCTTCTCAGGTCCCAATACCAGCTCTGAGGCTCTCATGTAGGAACCTAAAGTTCCGCTTTTGTGCCTCCATAGCTCTTGCTAGATGCAGGACACCTCTGAATTTGAAGACAAGACTCTAGAGCTAATCCAGCCATTTAAAGAAGGTGAGAAGAAAATAAAAAAGGTGGTACAAACACCAAGAGAAATATGGGACTATGGGAAACAAACTAACATGAATTATAGGTATAACCAAGAAAGAAGAAGAAAGCTAAATTCTTGTAGAATCTACTGGAGGGAATTATTTTTAATTCTTTAATTTCAGATTAATATGAGGGTGCAGATGATCAGGTTACATTCTTTGTGTTTGTTAGGTATAATACAAGTTGTAATTGTGACTCTCACCCGGGAGATATGTTGTATACCCTTACATAGTGCCTGTTAGGTGAGAGCACTCCACTCTGCCCCTCCCTCCTCTCCTCTCTCTCTTCCTCCCTCTTGAGTTTAATTGTGTTTTTCTTTTGTGTGGGTTTGTGTTTGTTCATCTAGTGGTTTCATATTAGTATTGAGTACATTTGATTTTTGGTTATCTATTCTTGTGATACTTTTCTGAGGAGAATGTTCTCCAACTCCACTCAGGTTAATACAAAAGATGTACAGTCTCCATATTTTAAAAAGACTGAATAGTATTCTATGGTATACATATGTCACAGTTTATTAATATATTCATGTATAGATGAGCATGTGGGTTGATTCCACATCTTGGCGATTGTGAATTGAGTTGCTATAAACATTCTATTGCAAGTGTCCTTATGGTAAAATGAATTTTTTTCTTCTGGATAGATACCTATAATGGGATTGTGGGATCAAATGGAAGGTATACTTTATACTTCTTTGGGGATTCTCCATACTTCTTTCCAAAGATATTATATTAGTTTGCCATCTCACCAACAGTGTAAAAGTCTTTTCAAGGTAATTATTGAAGAAAGCTTCCCTCATAATGTCAGGGATCCAGACATTCGGATAAAAGATTATCATTGAACACCAGGAAGATTCATAGCAAAACAGACATCTCTTAAACACATAGTTATCAACCAACCAAAGTCAAAACAAAGGCGAAAATTCTGCAAGTAGTTAGACATAAGCTTTAACTGTCTACAGAGGAAAATCTATCAGGCTAACAACAGACTTCTTAAGTGGAAACCTTATAAGCCAGAGGAAATGAGATCCTATCTTCAATCTTCTTAAACAGAACAATTGTCAGTCTAGAATTTTGTATCTTAGAAGACTAAGTTTCACAATCAATGAATAAATTAGCTTTTTACCAATAAGCAAACACTGAGGGAATTCTTCAAACTCACTGGTAAAAGTATACAGACAAATTCAAATATTCTAATACTGTAATAGTGGTGTGTAAGTAACACATCTTTAGTATGGAGTTTAAAAGATAAAATTATTAAAAATATGAACAGCTATAAAAATTTTCTAGGGATATACAACATAAAAAAATGCAAATTGTGACATAAAAACTTGAAAGTTTCATGGAAGGAGTGAAGTTTAAGTGCGGAGAGATTTTTTTTGTGTGATCAAAGGCAAGTTGTTTTCAGCTTAAAATAATCTGTTATAACTATAACATATATTTTGACATAACAGACATGTAATGGAACAGTCCATCAAAAAGCAAGAGAATAGAGGGGAGGAGCCAAGATGGCGATCTGTAGCCAGCTTTCTGCAGAGGTTCCCATCCAGAAGGAGAATTAAAGGACAGAAACTCAGCAAGAAAGCCAATGGTTTGGATCTGAGCCAAAAGAAAAGGTCGAAGAATGCACATCAACCCTGCTAGGGTGACCTGAGACCCCGAGGACACAAACAAAAAGGTACAGAGCACATCACGAAGCGGATGGGAGTCCCCTCCCCATGAGAGATTCGCAGTATACTCCATACCTGCATACAAACAAGCGAGCAGAGTTCGGATGTCCTCCCACTCTACCCCACGGGAGAGACCCTCTAAAAACCAGACCTCCTTCCCCTACTAGGGTGCCGTGGTGCTCTCCAGCCAGGCATAAAACTGAATATACTTTTGAGCTGCAGGTTGGTGTTCCTGGTGTT